>NRSZ01000121.1:6335-103961 GCA_002901185.1 Tolypocladium capitatum
CCCCCAACAGCCACGTCTTGAAGGGAACGAAGACAGGCTCGACCTGTCGCAAACGAAAGCAAATAGCGACGGAGCGTGGAATGCCGATCGTCGCACACCGGTTCCGGCTGCCAAGTGACCCGAGCAACGCGCCGAGCGTCGTACCGAGCAATGGCGGGCAAGAAGGGCGAGAACACCAAGAAGGTGGCGGGCAACGCTCGCAAGGCAGAGGCCGCAGCCCAGAAGGCCGCCGACGACGACGCGAAGCTCGCGGCTGCTGAGGAGGACAGGTGGAAGAAGGGATCCAAGAGCAACGCGAAGAGGTTGGATTCCCCGTGCAAATAAAACAGCCTGTGTGCCATGCTGACCGCTTTTCCTGTCTACAGGGAGGCCGAAGAAGCAAAAAAGGCCGAGCAGGCCCGAAAGAAGGCCGAGAAGGACGCACTGCTCAAGGAAGAGGAGGCCAGCATCGGCGGCCGAGCTGAGCCGAAGAAATCCAAAGCTCCCGTCAAGAAGGCCCGCGGACTCGATCTTTCGCAGCTGGACAGCGACTCTCCGAGCCCCGCGCTCAACGCCTCGGGTATCGACAACGCCCTCGACGCGCTATCGCTGACGGCGGGGGTCGACGATAGCAAGGTCGACAGGCACCCCGAGAGGCGGTTCGCGGCCGCATTCGCCAAGTACGAGGAGAGGCGGCTGCAGGAGATGAAGGCCGACGGCAGCGGCGTCGGCCTGCGGCTGAACCAGCAGAAGCAGAGAATCCGGAAGGAGTTTGAAAAGAGCCCGGAGAACCCGTTCAACCAGGTCACCGCTGCGTACAACGCTACAAGGGACGATCTGTCGGAGATCAAGACACAGGAGCAGTCCAAGATTGAGAAGCGCCTGGGCCAGTAGACGCGTGCCGTGACGCGGCGGCGCTGAATCGCTCGACATGATGCGAGCGGCACGCTGTTTGATGGACGGGATATACTAGGCTGCGGATAGCAACTACAAACTGCGCAACAAGCGCCAAAGGGTATTTAATTCCAGTACACGGCTGCTTCTGGACACGAGCCCGATGGACCGTCACCGAAGATATTTCTCGGCTGCCCCGCCATGTGACTCCCACTCACTCCCCGGCTCGGAACCCCGCAATGATGTCGTGGCGCTGGCCAGGGTCGTCGGCCGTGGCTATATATAATACGTGCTAATTACATGCTGTGCTGCGATTCCGCTGGCAGAATCTCTCACCGCCCCCCTTACCGCCCACCTCCTTGTTCGCGGCCTCGACAAGTTCGTCATCGACTTCGTCGCTGCCAGAGCACATTGGCATGGCGTCTTTCAACATGCTGTCCCTAGATCGGCTACCTTCTCTGCGGAGACAGCACTTCTTATCCGAATTGTAGGTGCAACGGGAACCGCTTCCATTCCGCACCGACACTGGCTTACAAGGACGACCAGCGCCGGGCTGAAGCAGGCTTGCCCGGAAGGTGTCTTTGTCAGTCTGACTCCCGGTCATCACACGTTGTGGTCGGCGGTTCTTTTCGTTCGCGACGGTGAGCTCCCAGGCGCCATGGCCAAACGCTCTCGCTCACGCGGCATCAGGTCCCTATGCCCAAGCGGTCCTTCGATTCCAGATATCCTTCCCCGACTCTTACCCCAGACTTCCGCCTCTCGTCCTGTTCTCTACCGACATGTTTCACCCATTGATTACACCACTAACAACGTACATGTACACCACCGACATCCAAGACAACGGAACCGTCAGTGCGAGGGATGAAGAGCGACTGCCTCCCGGCGGGTTCAGCCTGCGCCATGGCTTTCCAGAGTGGTTCGGGCGGGGGGGACGAGTCGGGCCTAGTAGCAGGCAGGCCAGTGGGGAGCAACCACGCAGCCCAGCTTCGGAGCAGGCCAGCCGCGCGCCATCCAGCGTCTACTCGCCGGAATCGGAGAATGACAATCAGCCCAGCTACCTGCGCACCGACACGCGAAGCGTCCCGATTTACCACATACTGAAGTACATCCGGAGCACGTTCGACAACGAGGAGGCCCTCGACTCCGTTCCGCTAGAGGCGGCGGGGAACCCCGGGGCCTGGCACGCCTGGCGAACGCACCGGAGGAGGTTGGGCAAGCTGCAAGAGGACCCACCGGCAGCATGGAGCGGACAGGACAAGAAGGTCGACGGTGGCCAGGGAGCAAACTCGGGCGAAGCACTCAACACGTCTGTCAGGCGGCCCGGAGAGTGGAACTGGGATGGGGTCTGGGAGGACAGAGTGAAGAAGGGAATCGCCGCGAGCCTCTCGGAGCCGGTCCTGTATAGTGCTTCTGGCGCTCCCGACGAACTGGTTCGTGACCAACCCAGCGCAGGTGAATGGCTAGACTGACATGTGGCGCGTGCAGATTCGATTCCTCGCCATGGAGGAGAACGATGTCGAAGCCGTCAAGGAGAACCTGCGACGCACGCTCGGGAGCGCAGCGTAGGCGTCAGTGAAGCCCCGGCCGGTTCCACGAGCGCCGCTGTCTCCTTCCTCGCACTTTGAGCAAACGCTATGAGGTATTCTTTGCGGGAGGCGCTGCCTACACCAGCGTCGACATGGCTTTCTGGATAGAGCGAGACTATCATGATACCCCTCCAGTCACTCTATTCGTTTACCAATAACACTTTCACCGCCGTCTCGCGTCTCCATTTCTGTTGTCCTTTACGCTTTACCAGGCAGAGGTTATGAATAGCACGGCCGGTGGCGAGCAGAACCTCGGGGGCATTTGGCACCATCCTGCTCCCTCATTTGCCTTTATTATCATTGCAGCTTCCATTGGTATCCTCGCCGCCTTGCTCGTCTTCGGCGCCTGTCTCCCTCCGTACTGGCTCTCCGACAGGCCAGGCACGGCATCACAGTGGTTCCTCTGGTCACCGGCTTGTCCCTGGTCCACGTCACGTGCTGGACATCCTGGGTCGATTTAGACCTACCGAGTCCAGCACATCTTTCGATACGCCATACCCAACACATCATCACACCGCCATCGCCAGCATGGCGTCCGTCGCGAGCGGGTCGCCTCACGTGGAGTTTCGCACCCCCCGCCAACAGGCGGCCCCAGACAAACCTAGCCCTCTACGAATCGTTAAGCGGCGGTCTCAGGAAAACACGCCCCTCACGGACGATGGCACGCGACGCACACCCGAGTCGGTGGACAAGAAGTTCCCGCTGAGGATTCTCAAGAGACAAGGGCGACGGCAAGCGCCGTGTACTTCTCCAGGTGACGGTAACCCGGCAGCCTAGGAGCGGGATCTGGGCCATCAGCCCAACTTTTGGGCCAGCTCGCTGGACCTCGGCCGGTCACGGGGGCGCGCCTGGGAGGAGACTTTGATGATGCGATGCCGAGGACTGCTCACGAAGTCGACTCCGCCTACCCGGGCTGCCCGACACCACTGGTCGTTTTCAAGCCGCCGCACCCCCTCGACCGGCTCTTCTCTCCGAGAGTTTGGCGAGTACGTCCGTTCTAGCGATCAATCGTCAACACGGGCGTCTTCCGACGCAAAGAGCCGTGACCCCCAAGGCTCCCCTTTTCTCGAACCTTGTCGTGCAAGAACAAGAAATGGTTCCGGGCGTGGGTTATTACCTGCCTTCTCCCCGCTGTCCCCCCCGATGGCAGATTGCGCTCAGGACACGCAGCCATTTGTTTTATCTCCTTGCATATGCATTACATCAGAGCCCACCACCCCGGAACATGGCCCGCAGGCTATGTGGGCAGCTATCGAGGTATCGGGGCGGCTCTCTCGGATCCCGTCGTCCAGATCGCCATCAAAGAGCAGTTCCGAGTCCAGAAGCATGACGGGCTCGTTTATTAATCCCCAGCTAGGTTATTGTTCTATGAGTGACACATGTTTGGAAGTGGTATTGACAAGCAAAACAGACCGCTTCTTCGAATTTGGTTGTCTATACAATCTTACCGTGGACGTTTTGCCAGCTTCTGGGACCACCGTCGTACAAGTGTTGCAAGAACAGGCTTTTCCTACGTGAGTCGGCCACTGGAGCCAAAGTGCAAATACTCTTGCTGACATGCCGCAGCACGATATATGCCGGATCGAGCGTGTTCCTTCTCGCAAAAATACAAATGGACCCTGAAAAGGCCAGGCGGCGCAGCGGGAACGGTCACGTTCGCCAAAAGTCTGACGAGTTGATGGAGGACTTGGAGTTGCAGCTTGGCAGCTCCGTGGTGGGATACATGCATATCCGAGTGTCTTACTCTCACTCCGCCTTCCCTGAATACTCGTCTGCGGAGGCGGATACAGTCGGAGTGTCCAGCTTGCGAAGCAGGTTGGAAACCACTGCTACCGCTACCCTGAAACCGCACAATGCGCTTTCGCTGTGGTCGCCCCGTCCTGAAACTTCGCAAAGCCATCTACTGCAGCTCATCGAGCGCCACTGGGGCGCGGACCAGGCGATGTCTGTAAAGGACCAGATCATAGGGCTGCAGCAGCCTCCCAAGAAGCTGGAAATGACCTGCCCGAAGTATATCCCGGGCATAGGTAGCATCACTGAAAAGCAGACGACGCCTCGGCCGGTGACGCCGCAGGTGCACGTGCCCGTGAGGCAGGCGAGTTTGCAGAACGACGTGGCACCCAAAGCGTCTACATTGGGGAAAGCTCTTGGGAAGAAGACCCAAAGCTTGTTTTCTCCAGGCCAGTCATCGACGCCGCGGTCGCGGAGGAGCAGAAACGACTCGAGCGGATCGGGTCCCCAGGGACCATGGGAGGAACACAACTTGTGGCCCGAAACCGGCAGCGTCGGCAGTGTAGTTGGTTCCTTGCGGGACAGACCGCTCAGGGGCTTGACGCCTGCCAGGACTGAGTGGTCGGCTGCAGCGACCGAGGGGACTACGGAGGCAAGGCAGGATGATGCGGTACGGGTCACGGCCAAGAAGGATACTGGGCTCTGGAACTGGGGCATATGGTTCTAGACGCTGTGTTTGCATTGCGGCGCAGACGGAGGTGTGGAGTCTGAATTATTCTCTTTTTTTTCTTCCAATTATTGTATTGTATATCCCGTTTTCTATTGTAGCTCATCCCTCCATGGAATAGACGCCTGGGCTCCTTTCCTGGAGACGGTGATGGCGCAAGCGCGGTTGGCCGCCCTGACGGCAGTGTCAATGTCAAAGTTGCCAGCGCCAGCCTTTACGGCGGCCAGCGCGTAGGAGCCGATAAAGGTGTCGCCCGCGGCGGTGGTGTCGACGACGCTGGTCTTGAGCGCGGGTACGAGCACGCTGCCGCCGTCCTTGGTGAAGTAGTAGACGCCGCGGCCGCCGAGGGTGACAACGACGTTGCGCACGCCCCACTCGACGAAGAGGGCGCCGACGCGCTGCAGGCCAGGCAGGTCGTCGAGATCGGACTCGCCGCAGCCAGAGAGCAGGGCGGCCTCGGTCTCGTTGACGACGAGGTGGGCGAGGCCGTCGTAGGCGTGCGGGGGCAGCGCCTGCGCGGGGGCCGGGTTGAGGAGGACGGGGACTGCGGCGGCCTTTGCGGCGGCGAGGGCCTGCATGACGGTGTCGAAGGGGATCTCGAGCTGCATGATGAGCAGGTCGGGCTTGGGGCCGGGGAGCGTGGCGAAGTGCGCGGGGAGGAGGGAGTGGTTGGCCTCGGGGGAGAGGATGATGCGGTTCTGGCCCGAGGGCTCGTCGACGATGATGACGGCGATGCCCGTCCTGGCGTCCTGGCGGACCTGGACGCCGCTCGCGTCGACGCCGCAGGACGTCAGGCCGGCGCGCAGGGCCTCGCCGTACGAGTCGGAGCCCACGGCGCCGAGCATGGCCACGTCGGCGGAGGGGTCGGCGAGGGCGGCGGTGCGGGAGAGCTTGCCGCAGGCGACGGCCTGGTTGGCGCCCTTGCCGCCGGGCGAGGCGGCGAAGTGGCTCGAGGTGAGCGTCTCGCCGGGCAGCGGGTGGTGCGGCACGTACGAGACGAGGTCGATGTTGAGGGAGCCGAGGATGGAGATGCGGGGGCGGGACGACGCCATGGCGGGCGCGTAGTTCGCTTCCTTTGTTGCTGTCTCGCTATCCCGCCGGCGGGTCGACGGCAATCGACTGTCTTTTCGCTCGTCTCGCGATGATGGGGGGATAAAAATCCGGAGCTGAGGTCGAGCTCAGCTTGACGCGAGGTGGTGGGGTGAGTTCCGGTGCAGAACAGCTGGTGCGAGTCATGCTCGGGGCCGAGGCGGTCGCTCCCCGACGCGACTCCGATTCCTTGATGCCATCTGTGGCTTCATCTCGTTTGACTCCCCTGACTGTCGCCCAGCGATCACCGGCATATTGGCGTCACCGGCGTGGATGCGGGCGTCGTCGGCGGCGAGGGCCGAACCAACACGCCTCCGAGGGCGGGGTGGCTGCACCGGCGTCTGTTGACGATTCTCGAGGCTTCGTACCCGTACCGTAGTTGGATCATGGTCTGTTGGTGCGCTGGGCATCTCTTAATGACAGGTCGTCCAGGCGCCGGTACGAAGCATTGCCTGTCGTATGCATCGGCGCTGAATTGACATGAGTCCGTCGTGAGCTGCATCGCCCCAGTCATCCCTGCAATTTGCCGCACAGGACGACATCTTCACCGAAAGGATGCCACGAGACTTTCGACAGCCTCGCTGCCGGGACAGGGCGGCCCTGATCATCCTTGGCCCTGTCCGGCGAGACGACAACGCCGCCCTGACCCAACCACGTTGGCGCAATCGTCACAATGACAGAGTCGACGAGCACATGACACGCCGGGTCCAACAGCGAGTTGATGACCTGCCCGCCGCCCTCGACCATGACGCTCGACAGGCCCTCGGCAGATAGCGCGTCCAGCACGTCCCGCCAGTCGAACCGCATCCGGCCCTCGGCGCCGGTCCGAGCAGACGGGACGTGAATGTACTTCCCCCCGTGCTCCTCCAGAAGCCGCACGCTCTCCGGCGGCATCTCCCCGGCATCGACGCCGGTGAGGACGAACGGCGCAAGCCCGACGCCCCCGCGAAACACCTCAAAGACCTTGTCCCCCCGCCGCGGCGTCCAGCGCAGGTGCGGGTCGACGACGACGGGCCGCGGCTGGCGGGCTTCGGCGCCCGCGATGCGGCAGTTGAGCGCCGGGTCGTCGGCCAGCACCGTCGACACGCCGACGAGGATGGCCGCGTGCCGCGACCGGAGGTAGTGGGTCATGGCCTTGGAGCCCGGGCCGGAGAGGCTGGTGCGCACGCCGGGCGCCAGCGAGAGCGTCGAGTCCAGCGAGGTGGCGAAGGTGAGCGTGACAAAGGGGCGGCGGCGTGGTGCTGCGCTCGAGGCATCAGGCGGGAGGTGAGGCTCGAGGAGGGCAGCCGAGGCGGCGGGAAAGGCGAGTTGCTCAGCCATTGGGCAGGCGTGATGCGGCGCCAGCGAATGCCGCGGGTTCGGTCCCTCTGCGGCCCCAAGATTGCCCGTCGTTGACGTGTCGGCGAAGCTGGCTGGACGTGTGGATTTGGAGGGAGATGAAGTGGTGAAGCTTGCTTTGGTGCCTCAGTCGAGAGTGAGCACCGGTGACCCACCTCGACCTTCACTGTCGGTTGTCCACGTCTGCCTTGATGGATGGATGCCTCAGCTTGGGCCTTTTCTTGCATTTAAATACCGTCCAGCTCAATCCCGCATGGTGAGGATCGCGATATGTATATCGTAGTTCATTCAACATTCGACTCTTCATGTACGGATGCCTGAATGCGATATAGGGTAGCATCATCAGATGGCTCCGTCATCCTGGCCGCGCGCTCGTCCTGCTAATATCGGATTCCCGTCGTCATCAAACTCTGCCCACTGGAAAAACGAGCAGCCATCCTTGCCCGGCACGTTGCTCGCATGGCACATCCAGAAATACCGCCCCAGGTTCTCCCTCTTCCTCTGCACCACGCGCAGCACGCACGGCACGCCGCACCCGCATCGCGGCGTGAAGCTCGGGTGCATCCGCTGCCGGTAGTCGCGGTACGTGATGTTGATGCGCCGGACGCCCGCGACGGGGTGCGGGTCGATGGACGGCGCGGGCGCGATGCAGTGCTTCCACTCCTCCTGCATCTCCGCGTGCATCACGAGCAGCGAGTTGTGCGGCAGGTGGATGGACATCTGGCCCTCGGCGTCTCGGTCCAAGTCGCGCCTGGCGTCGCCGTCCCAGGGGAGCACCCTGCGGACGCGGAACTCGCGCGCGACGCCCAGGGATATGGATCCGATGACGGCCCGGGGCCCGAGATACGTCAGCTGGTCGCTGTGCCAGCCGACGCCCTCTTGTGCGCCGTTGTAGCAGTTGACGAAGGCCGAGTTCGGGACCCATGGATTTGGCGACTGGTGCTGTAGCTTCTTGCCGCCGGGGTAGCGTGTCTTGATCCGGTGCTTGATCTCTCTGTTGACGGCCTCCTGTACTACCGGTTTTACTCTGGTCAGCTGGGGCGTGATGCGCCGGACGTCCTGAAGCATCGTCAGCCATCGCCATCATGTTTCAAGACAAACATCGAGGGGCAAACTTGCTGTAAGTTTGGATCCGTTGTAGTAATAATCGGCCTTTTGCGCTTGTACAGCATCGTAGCTCTCCACGAAGAAGCCCGACGTGTGGGGACTCGACACGACATTGTCGAACAGCTTGAACGTAATTTTCTCGAAAGACTTTGCCTCGTCTAGCAGCTCCCGAAGCAGGTCGTCTGCCTCTTCTGGTGGCAAGAAGTTGTGGATAATGGTGCATGGCGTGTGCTCGGCGACGTCGTCTGGGTCATACAGGTGCAGCGTGCTGCCCTTTTTCAACTTGGGCTTCTTCTTGGTCGGTGACGTCGTGTCACTCGGTAGCGCATACTGCTTCAGGGACTGCTGATATCCAATGACGCTGCTTTTCCTGCCGCTGTGTCGGGATGCCTGCAGGGCGGCCGATGCCTCGCTCACAGATCCTTCATGCGCCAGCAGGATGTCGAGGAGGGTCTCTTGGTCGACGGTGGCATGCAGCGAAGACAAGAGGGCGAGTTTAACCTCTGTCGGCTCGTCTCCGTCTCCGGGGCCTGGTTCGGGCTCAGGGCTTGCTTTTCGCTTGGGCCACGTCGGGAGTGACTTCATTATTGTGTAAGTAACCAATATCTCCGGGGCCGTCCAAGGTATCGAACCAGACGGCAGAATCATCGAGCGATGACTCGCCGTGAATGCCGTATCCCGTCCCTGCGAGGGCGACAACTGCTTCTGTGATTCCACGTCAACATCATCAACATGTGATGGGGCTGAACGGCGCGACGGGCTAAAACGCGACATCACGTGACTGCACATGCACGCTAAATGGCCCCGATAGCTGCACTCCACCACGATATTGCCTTGCGCTCTGCATCCCCCACCTGCGCTGGACAGTGACGAGGGGCTCCTTACCGAGGCACATGTCAACGGGGATCCGACCTCGTCTATCCGATGCCCGTCGACTGATTGCAGAGCACAAAGCCGTCGTCGTTGCTGGCGATTCGGTCATGGCCAATCGCAGCGGCGCACCCCTATAATCCAACCGGCCCTCACAAATGCGCCTTCGCGGAGGCGTCCTGCTCCCCGCGCCATGGCTGCCATGCTCGAGTTCCGCACGCAAGGCTACAACCCCTACGCCGTCAAGTACTCGCCCTACTACGATTCGCGCATCGCCGTAGCGACGTCGGCCAACTTTGGCATCGTGGGCAACGGCCGTGTCTTTGTGCTGGGGCTGACGGCACAGGGCGTCCAGGTAGAGAAGACGTAAGCTCCTGGGGACTAGGAGGCGATAATGTGCGGCTAATGCGGCGGCTGGGCAGGTTCGACACCAACGATGCGCTCTACGACTTGGCCTGGTCGGAGATCAACGAGAACCAGCTGATTGTTGCCTGTGGCGATGGGTCGTTGAAGCTGTTCGACCTCGGCGTCAATGGCTTTCCCGTCATGAACTTTCACGAGCACAAGAGGGAGACCTTTTCGGTCTGCTGGAGTCCCATCACCAAAGACACCTTCCTCTCGAGCTCCTGGGATGGAACGGTCAAGATTGTCGGTAGCTCCGTACATCCAAACACGGCATCCCAAGCTGACATCCTCACCAGTGGTCTCCCACGCGCAACCAATCCGTCAAGACCCTGCCCATCGGGAACTGCGCATACAGCGCATCTTTCTGCCCCTCCAATCCCGCCCTCATCTCTGCCGTATCCTCCGACTCCCACCTCCGAGTCTTCGACCTCCGCACGCCGTCCTCGGCAAAGTACCACCTCGTGGCTACGATACCCGTTCACGCGGCCGGCGCTCAACCCGGCGCGGCCCCCGGGCTCGTCGGCGCCAGCCCGCCGTCCGAGGTTCTCACGCACGACTGGAACAAGTACAACGACACGGTAGTCGCCACGGGCGGCGTGGACCGCGTCATTCGAACATTTGACATCCGCAACCCAGCTGGCGGACCGCTGTCCGTGATGCAGGGCCACGACTACGCCGTGCGCCGGCTGTCCTGGAGTCCGCACGCGAGGGACGTCCTGATCAGCGCAAGTTACGACATGACGGTGCGCCTATGGAACGACGGCTCAGCGCAACCACATGGCCCGGTCACCGGGACCAGGGCAGGTCGCCAGATGGGCATTATGAACCGGCATACCGAGTTTGTCACGGGTGTCGACTGGTGTCTATTTGGGGTCGGCGGATGGGTCGCTTCGGTGGGCTGGGACGAGAGAGTTCTGCTATGGGACGCCAACATGTTGATGGCGCAACGATGAATAGATTCCACAACCTGTTTGGGCGAGAGTACTGTTTACCGCGATGAAAAACCCAAGGCGGCAGAATAGCATGGTCATGATGGGCGTTTTTGGGGGGGCGTTGATCAAAGGGTCGAAGCCGAGGCAATTTTTACGAGCATCCAAGCCGTGACGACGTGGCGAGGGGTATTTTTGATATTAGATATAGTTGGAAATCCATCGTCTAGGAGAGTTTGTTCCCAAAACGCCTCTTTATCCCTGATCCCTATTGTACACACATGCACGTTCCACCTGATGTACACGTTTTTGACCCCAAGATTGCCCCTGATACAAGTACAGAACCTTTCTCAACACAAAAATGCTCATATCATCGCTGATTCAGATGCAAACTCATTGCGTCGTGAACTCCCTTAGAACCTCGATCGTCCAAAGTCCTGGCCGCCCCGGCCACCACCTCTGCCACCGCGACCGCCCCGGCCGCCGCCTCCACCTCTGCCGCCACCGCGGCTGAAGCCGGAATCGTCACGACGTGCCTGACGCCCAATTTCGGCGAAAGGGTCTGACGATGACCGTCGCTCGTCTGAGCCGGAACGGGAACCAAACCGTCGGGGGCCTCTCCGATCATCGCCGTCAAATTGGTCGTCTCGCCGAGCGGCCCTGTCTTGGATATTCAACCCGGCGTGCAGCAAGCCCTGGTTGCGAGCCCAGGACGATGAAACGGCTGGAGGCTCGCTCCAGCCCCAGCCCTTGGTGGCCCAGAGGTTCAGGTCCTCGACAAGCTCCTCCCTTTGGCTTGTTTGGCCGCCAAAGAGAGACGTGTACGCCGAGCCCAAGATCCTCTTGTGAATGGACTGCGTGAGATCCAGCACCTCCTTGTGAATGCTAGGAAGGTCTCCCGACTCAATGTTGGCATCTGCGCTCTCCAACGACGTGTTCTGCTCGAGAGGAAGACCCCTCAGGAGCTTCCTGGCACTACCGACGGACATGGGCGGCAAGAGAAGCCAGCCCTCACCCTCCTTGTTCTGACGCCCGGTACGGCCAAGGCGGTGGATGTACGATTCGCGGTCCCGAGGGGTGTCGACTTGGATGACGTGGGTGACGTCGGGGAAATCCATGCCTCGAGCGGTGACGTCGGAAGAGAAGAGAACTCCGGACCTGGCGTTACGGAACATGTCGGCAGCCTTGGTTCGCTGGTTCTGGCTAAGCTGGGACTGGATGGAAAACGTGGGCGTCCTCATCAGGTTGTTCCTCCTCCTCTGGAATCCCAACTCACCACCAAGCTCGACTAGGGCCGTCGTGTTGAAGTAGACGATTGCCTTGAAGGGCTTCATCGTCCGGTCGGCCAGCCGCCTGGCTACTTCTCGGTCGATGAACTCGAACAGGGTGGGGAAGATGTTCGACCACGAGGAGACGGGGACAATGTGCTGGGGAACCTTGTCGTGCGTGAGCGATTCGTTCTCGGGAATCGTCTGGACGAACTCAAAGTCGTCGGGGCGGACCATGCTGCGAGCCAGGCGTATGACGTCGTCGGGGATCGTGGCCGAGACCAGCATTGTCTGGCGGACCTTCTCGTCTCGGCCCGGGAGGCAGCGGGTGATGTCATTCAGCTCCTTCTCAAAGCCAACGTCCAGCATGCGATCAGCCTCGTCCAGGACCAGGGCCGCCAGATTGGGCGCCTCGATGCCGCTGGCAGGGTCCTGCAGCAGGTCGTTCAAGCGTCCGGGGGTAGCAACCAGAAGATGGCATCCTTGGCGTTGTGTCTGACGCAGCATAGAGGCCTTGTGAGTGCCTCCGACGGCGGACTGGACGACGAGCCCGGTGCGTCGGGTCAGGCGGCGGGCCTCGGTGGCAATCTGCTCGGCGAGCTCACGGGTCGGGGAGAGGACAATGCCGCGAATGTCGTTGGACTGGGCGCTTCGCGATGCTTGCCTGGTGGCCAGCGTAGGGTCTTCCTCGATCATTCGCTGCAACATGGGGAGAAGGAAGGCAATGGTCTTGCCAGTGCCGGTCTTGGCTTGGGCGACGCTTCAATCAGTCAGTACGAGGACAGAAGTGACATGGCGCCGAAACTACGACGGCGGAAACTCACATGTCGGTTCCCTTGAGAGCCGGGTTGATGGTCTTGGCCTGCACGGGCGTCATGGCTTCGTATCCCATGTCCTTGGTGATGGAGGCCAGGAGGTTCTCGTGGACGCCGAACTGGGCCAGCGCGGCGAAGCGCGTGACTTCTCCAGGGGCAGCAACAGCAACAGCCTCGGCGTCCCGGTTCTCTTCGGCAACCGCCTCACTGCTGTATGTCCGCGAGAACTGTGCGATGGGCCTCAGAGGCACATTGGGGCGCGACAGCGCGGTGAGACCCTGTCGCGCGGTGGGCAGGGCAGCTCGGCAGCGAAGCAGCATGGAGCTGGAGGCGACGCCGCCTGCCAGGCTGGCGTAGCGCCGGATTCCGTGTCTGAACATGATAGACAGACGCAAGCCAGGACGGGAAAGCAGCAAGAACAAGAGCGACAGCTAACAACTGGAGATGGGATGGTGCAGGTCGTGGAGAAGAGGAGTGACGCTGTAAAAGGTCGCGTCCTGGTCGTGCAGGAATCCAGGGACCGTCGATCATGGGCTCGAGAATTTTTCAGGTGATGGATGGGTGGCAGTCGCGAGATTGCGCGCCACGCCCAATCTGGCATGGCGGATAAACCCCTGCTCCAGTACGAGTAGGTACCCGTCCCAACACACTGGGGCACAGTGATCTGCATGTACCACGTGCATCGTGCGGATAGCTTCATTCACCACTCAGGACACCATGCCCTGCCGCTTGAAGCCCTTCGTGTCATTGTCAACGTTCCTGGCGCCCAACGCCGGCCGTCCATCTCGTCCACCATTTGCGGTTGCTAAACGCATAACCATTCCGATGCCATGTGCTTGGAAATAATGCAACGAAGACCACCGATAGTCTCCCTGTCCCTCTTGGAACACAACTCCAATACCCCCATTCACCCCGCTCCGCGACATTATATCATATCCTTGCCCATCTCGTAAGACCAACCGCCCTCTCGCCGCAGCTTGTCGCGCGCTGCCAGGTCCTTTCTGATGTCGTCCTCGGTCAGCCGGTCAGCTCCGCTCCAATTGGCACTGGATGTCCTGGCGCGGAACTTGTGCCACCTGTCCCTGCTCTTGTTGAAGACTTCCTCCATGTTCAGCGGTGCCGGCGGACCAAAGATTTGGGATGGATCCATGGTCTCTTGGCGCATGAGAGCTCTTCGAAGATCGGGGGAGTCGGCCCACGCAGCCACCATCCCTTTCGTCTCCTCCTCGTCCTCATCTTCGTCGTCTGTCTGGATCTCGGGAAGCTCGATAGACTCGCCATTTGGGAAACGCGGCGACGATCTGGGGACCGACTTGGCCGCAGATTTGGTCCCCTTGTATGGTCCCGGCCGCGCCGGCGTCTTGTACGAAGTGCTGGCAGCGTTCGGATTTGGCGCGAACGGAATTGCACCCTTCGAGATCTGCGCCATGTCCAACGGGTGTGCCGCCTTGGTCTGACTGTTGTGCTGGGCGGTGACGGTGGCCTTGAACAAGTCTCGAGTTGCACTTTGGGGTGCATTCGTGTATCCGTACATGGACTTGGTTGGCGGATCCTATAGACATGATTAGCTTCATCTAGGCACAACTGGTCAGTCGTACGTGGAAGTGCTGACCTTCTTGAAGCCAGCTGATGGGCGCACGGGGGGCCCTTTGATGTTTCGCGGGTTTTCAGTCTCGGCCTCGTCGTCGACTGCATCACTAGTTCGACGTCTCTTTGCATCATTGGCTTGGAATGCTGGTCCACCTCGTGATGGAGGGCGTTTGGCTTGATTGTCGTCACTCTTCTCCGTGTCCAAGGTTCGTTTTGCGCCGGCCTTGGCAGCATTGGAGAGAACCGCGTTCACCGGTCGGCTCAATTCGTCCTGTGAGTGATTGGACGCCATCTGAGACTGTGGCCGAGCTGCCTGTGCGTCCCCTTTCGCGCTGGACGCTGCAGACACGCCTTTACCTTGAGCAAAGTCAGGAGGCCCGGTGGGTTGAGGCCGCGTAGCAGGAGGCGGAGCTCTCGTTTGCTTTGCCTTTTCAATGGCAGCCTTTCTCTGCGCAGGGGTTTTGCCATCGTTCTGGGGTGCCGCGTGCTCGCGCTCCTGCTGCTTTTGCCGCTCTGCCTCTTGACGGCGAACATGTTCTTGCTTGCGTTGCTCCTCTTGAGCTGCTGCGCGTTTCCGATCCATCTCGGCTTTCGCCTCGCGCCGTCGCTGGGCGTCGCGCTCGTCTTGTTCCTTCTTCTTGGCTGCAAGATCCAACGCCTTGAGACGACCAACAGAAGCCGCGTTTCGCAGGCTTTGCGTCGACGGCTTCGCGTGCAAAGATGCTTTGCTACTCTTGCTCAAAGGCTGATGCTGGGCTTGGGAGCCCGACGGTCCGGCTGTGTCGTGAGAAGCGGTAGACATCCTACTGGACGGATGGTACTGAGAGTGCTGAGATCCCGTGTTGACCCTGATGACTGTTGGAGCTTGCTTGGCCTTGACCTGCGTCTCCTTTGTTGGCCTCACCGGTCTCTTGATTTCCTTGTTTCGAGTGGCTTTGCCCGGTCCAGCAGATCGAGGGGCAGATGGCGGTGGTACCGGCGGCGGAGCGTCGTCCATCTCGACATCTGTGTCTTCGGGGTTTTGCCCACCTTCCACGGCGGCTTTGACCTTGCAGGGACTGCTTCTTGTCGGGTTCGGCGTCTCGTTGGGCATGAACGCCTCCTCTTCCTTCTTGGACGCAATCTGCTTCTCCATAGCTGCCATCTTCTCCTGCTCCTTGCTGAAGACGCGAGCCTTGTGCCTTTCCTTTTCGCGAGCCTTCTCCAGTTTGCCGTACTGCTCTTCCATGCGCTTCGCTTCTTTCTCGCGGCGTTTCTCTTCCTTCTCCCGTTCCACGGAAGCTCTTGTGCGTCGAGCCATTGGTCGTGTGGGACTGGCATCGCCCTGACCAGCCTGAGTCTGAGAGCTTTGCGACTCGACCCTTGGCTTGGAAACAACAGACTCCGACGATGCAGTTGGGTGAAGCCCAAGTCGCATTGTGGATGGTGACATCATGGACTTCCCTTCTGCGCTGATGGCGGCGCTGCTCGCGAGGAGGCCCCTCGAGCTCTTCAGAATGGATGACAACTTGTTCTTGACTTGCTTCAGGGGGTTTTCCCGAAAACTTCGAGACGGAGACTTGGATGGCGTGTTTGATCTCCCCGCTTCGGAGACGGTCAGTAAGCTGGGGTTGGTAACTGAAACAGCCTTTTTCAGGGACTGCAGATCTGGGTCCGCAGTGGCGTGCATGATCGGAACAGTCGAGACAGACGCGGATTTCCCGTGGCCATGAGCAGTTGGGAAGGGTTGCCCACGGAAATCAGGCGGCCCGGAGGTGTCCGGGCCTTGGATATCTTCCATCAAATCTGCCGAATGACTCTTAGGCGGAGGTCTTGCTTCCCCTATTTGAGTAACGGTCGCTGGTGGTTCGATCCAATCATCATCGTCTTCTGGAAACGCCACGGGCGTCGTCGGGGCTGTGAGCTTTCGCACGGGAGATGGAGACTCTGGCACGATGGCCTTGTGTTGCGGCGCATGCATGCTGGGGATCGGCTTTGGCTGTCCAGAGCTGTTGGCTTGTGACTTGCCCAGCATATTGATCTGGTCCTGCAGTCTCTGTGTATAGGTCTTCGTGTGGTTGGCTGCAACGTTGTTCTGTTTGCTGGGCTCTCGTGCTGGAGACTCGCCATCAGCATCCATCTCATCTCGATTTTCATCCTCCTCGTAGTCGAGCTTCGCGAGGTTTCCAAGGCTCTTCCCTCCCGTAGGCCTGTCGTAGTAGCTTGTTCTGATGTGATCCAGATGGCTTGTTCTAGAAACCCGCGCCCCAATGCTCTTTCCTGCTGTGAGGGGTTCTCTGGCGGGCAAAGACGCGAAATTTAAGCTGCTCTTCCGAACCATTGGGCGAATTGGGCTGGATCCATCCGACGGCGACCGAGCATCATCCGAAGGTTGCTCTATGTTGGCATCCTTTGAGTGTTGCTCCGTTGCAGCCGTGCCCATGCTGGGATGCATCGCAACAGGCGTAGACGCCGGTACCATGTCCATGTGCTCTTCATCTGCAGGTTGCTCTTCCGGTGTTTCCACACTGGGAGTTTCAGTTTTGGCTGTGACATCGGCCAGCACACGTGTCGTCTGCTCCTCTCGGGCTGTCTGGAATGTCTTCTCTGGAGACTCCATGGCAGCGGCGCGGGACGGGCCGTCCTTCACCGGCACAGTTGTTGTTGTGTGCCACGGAACCAGATTGCAAGTGGTCTGGGTGTCTGCAGGATATGAGTCCAGATGAATGTTTACAGATCCAACATCTTGGCTGCCAAAGTATCCAGAATCTTGAGTCGCCGACACAGGAGCCGTTTGCTTTGGTGAAAATGCCGCTTTTCGTGGGGAAGCATGCTTGACGAGGCTGGCCGCGTTGTTGTGGGCCTGAGGAGCTTGCACGCGATTGAGCTGGCTTGCAACGTTCGTAGGCCCATTTAAAGTTGGGGCGAAAACATCGGAAAGAGGCTATTATTGTCCGTGAGCTTCCACCAATATCACTGCCAAATCTGGAGACTTACGGCCCGAGGTCCCAAAGGGTTCGCCTTGCGTGCTGTTCGCGGTGTTTTCCCACGCAGTTTACTGGGAGTCTTGAAGGTCTCGGCAATGTTCCTGCGAATAATCAGCAACCGGACCCCCAGAGCGTGGACGGGAGCGCGTTACGTTTCATTCTCGTTGAAGATGCCGGCCATGTGCTCGTTGAGCCACTCCAGCTCGTTGCGCGCAGAGAACGAGAACTCCTCCACCTCGGACTGAGCAACCTGGAAGGCAGAAGCCCGCTCTTGGACGATCCATGATGCGGAACCGACCTGCAGGCGCGGTCCTCTCATGGCTGCAATGGTGGTAGATTCGCCGACGAGGACCTCGCAGCCTCCGTACCGAGAGTTGAGGGACGGTTTCGCTTAATTCAAGAAGATCATAAAGGCATCAGAGGCACTGGCCGAGCGGATATAGTGTGGCTCGGAAAAGGGATGCTGTGCGCGAGCGAGAGGACGGACGTTGTTGGTGGTGGAGAGCTTCAATGTTGGCACCGCCTCATTCCATTGTTTTGATTGATTCCATATCGGGTTAGTGCCTGCACGGGTCAGGCCTCTTGTCGCGTTCAAGCTCGCGGACGTGATGATGTAAGCTGCGCACGTGTTGATAAGGCCCTTATCAGATACTAAACACGGCATTGTTTACTTCGAGGCGCGTCTCCCGGGTTGGGAGCGAAAGTGGTCCTTCAACACGACGAAGGCGGGCATCATGAGGGTGATTGAAGTTATCATCGACGTGCGCGCTCCCGTTGTCTGCAACTTTGTATCTCGCTAACCCGCTGTACAGGGCTTCAAGTCGTACGCCGTGCGAACGGTGATATCAGGATGGTAAAGGCCCAGTCCCCCCGATTCGAGGTCGTCGAGGTCGACGACGCTGACCAAGCCCAGGGACGAGAGCTTCAACTCCATCACTGGCCTGAACGGCAGTGGCAAGTCCAATATTCTAGACTCAATATGTTTCGTTCTCGGCATCACAAACATGTCCACGGTTCGAGCGCAAAATCTCCAGGTTCGACCACCCGGGCGCACTCCCTTGGACGCATGGATGATAACGAGCGCAGGATCTCATCTACAAGCGCGGCCAAGCTGGCGTCACCAAAGCCAGCGTGACGATTGTTTTCGACAACAGGGATAAGAAGAAGTCGCCGATCGGATTCGAGGAGTATGCCACGATCAGCGTTACTCGCCAGATTGTTCTCGGCGGCACCTCCAAATATCTTATCAACGGCCATCGAGCACAACAGCAGACGGTCCAGAATCTCTTCCAGTCTGTGCAGCTCAACATCAATAACCCCAACTTCCTCATCATGCAGGGACGAATCACCAAGGTTCTAAACATGAAGGCGGTGGAGATCTTGGCCATGATCGAGGAGGCGGCAGGAACAAGGATGTTCGAGGACCGACGAGACAAGGCGCTGAAAACAATGGCGAAGAAAGAGTTGAAGCTGCAGGAGTTGAGGGAGCTTCTGAAGGACGAAATCGAGCCCAAGCTCGAAAAGCTCCGCACCGAGAAGCGGGCTTTCCTGGACTTCCAGCAAACCCAGAACGATCTCGAACGACTCACCAGGCTCGTGGTTGCGTACGACTATATCAAGTGCCAGGAGAAGCTGAAGCAATCGGCAGCGGATCTCGAGGGAAAGAAGCGGCGGCACCAAGACTTGGAGGACTCCGCAACGCGGCTCAGAGACGAGATGTCTCATCTGGAAGAGGATGTCCAAAAAGTTCGATCCCAGCGGGACAAGGAGCTCAAGAAAGGTGGCAAGGCTCAGGCACTCGATGAGACCGTCAAGAAGCACGCCAATGAGCTTGTGCGGCTCGCCACTGTCATGGACCTGAAGAACACAAGTCTGACGGAGGAGAGGGAGAAGAAGGCGTCCGTGGAGAAGACTGTGTCGGAACTAGAAGCAACGCTGAAAGTCAAGACGGCTTCTTTTGAAAATGCCAAGGCAGCCTACGACACGGCAAAGGATGACCTCGCAAAGCAAAGCACGGACGCTGAATCGAAGGAGGAACTTTTGCAAACCCTGCAAACTGGTGTCGCGTCCAAGGATGGCCAAGAGAGTGGCTACCAAGGCCAGCTGCAAGACGCGCGGAACCGCGCCACCATGGCTGCCACGGAGCAGGAGCAAGCCAAACTCAAGATCACCCACTTGCAGAGCCGCCTCAGGGAGGAGGAACCCCGAGCGAAGAAGGCCAAGGAGCAAAATGCAGGCCTTTTGCGGGACTTGGACGGCCTGAAGTCACAGGCACAACGGTTGGAGCGGGAGCTGGGCAAGCTCGGCTTCGAACCAGGCCAAGAGGAAGACATGTACAAGCAAGAATCGCTCTTGCAACAAACCGTGCGGAACTTTCGACAGGATTCCGACAAGCTCAAGCGCCAGGTTGCCAACATCGACTTCAACTACGCGGATCCTGTCCCTGGGTTTGATCGATCCAAGGTCAAGGGTTTGGTTGCGCAGCTTTTCACTCTCGACAAGCAGCATATCAAAGCAGGCACAGCGCTGGAAATCTGTGCTGGAGGGCGTCTGTACAACGTCGTGGTTGATTCAGAGGTTACCGGCACACAGCTGCTCCAGAAAGGCAGGCTCAGGAAGCGGGTGACGATTATTCCTCTGAACAAGATCGCGGCGTTCAAAGCCTCTGTGCAGACTATTGCGACCGCACAAAGCATCGCGCCTGGGCAGGTCGACCTCGCATTGTCCTTGGTCGGCTACGACGAGGAGGTCTCGGCTGCCATGGAGTATGTCTTTGGCAACACCCTGATCTGCGCAGACGCGGAAACGGCAAAGCGGGTGACGTTTGATCCTAATGTGAGGATGAGAAGCATCACCCTGGAGGGAGACGCCTACGACCCTTCTGGAACGTTATCAGGCGGCAGCGCGCCAAACTCGAGCGGCGTCCTGGTTACCTTGCAGAAGCTCAACAACGTCACGAGGCAGCTGAACGAAGCTGCGCACTCGCTGAAGGAGGTCCAGTCAAAGATTTCCAAGGAGAAATCCAGGCTGGACGAGGGTCGCCGTATCAAGCAGGACCTCGACTTGAAGAACCACGAGGTCAAGCTGGCCGAGGAGCAGATTGGCGGAAACTCTTCGTCATCAATCATTCAAGAGGTCGAGAACATGAAAACCACCATCGCCGAGCTCCAGGAAAGCATCGCCCAGGCAAAGACACGTCAATCAGAAGCCAATGCAGACGTGAAGCGGATCGACAAGGACATGAAGGACTTTGATACGAACAAGGACGCCAAGCTGGTGGAGCTGCAGAAGTCGCTCGACAAGCTCCGGGCTGGCTTGGATAAAAACTCCGCGACCGTCAAGGCCCTGCAGAAAAAACTCCAAGGCGCACAGTTGGATCTAGAGCAAGTCGGCGGTGACCTGTCAGCCGCGCGAGATCAGTTGCAGGAGGTGGAACTCGGAATCAAGGCGCAGCAGCAGGACGTCGAGAACCTTGTCAAGCAGCAGGCTGAGCTTACCGAGACTCACGATGCTGTTCAAGCTCAGCTTGACGACGAGCGGGCCAAGCTGCACCTGTTTGATGACGAGCTTCGAGCTCTGGAAGAAGCTATCCGCTCCAAGAATGCCCGCATCGCCGAAGACGGCTTGGAGAAGCAAAAGCTTGGCCACCAAATCGAGCGGTTTCACAAGGAGCAACAAGGAGCGGCGGACAATGTCTCTCGTCTGGAGGCCGACCACGAATGGATCCAGGACGAAAAGGACAAGTTTGGCCGCAGCGGCACGCCTTACGATTTCCAAGGCCAAAACATTGGCGAATGCAAGTCGACGCTGCGCAACTTGACGGAACGCTTCCAAGGAATGAAGAAGAAGATCAACCCCAAGGTTATGAACATGATTGATAGCGTCGAGAAGAAGGAGGTATCGCTGAAGCACATGATCAAGACGGTCATCCGCGACAAGCGGAAGATCGAAGAGACCATCTTCAGCCTGGACGACTACAAGAAGAAGGCCCTCCAAGAGACGTGGCGAAAGGTCAATGGCGACTTTGGTCAGATCTTCTCGGAGCTCCTCCCAGGGGGTAGCTTCGCGAAGCTGGACCCGCCCGAGGGAAAGACCATCAGTGATGGTCTCGAGGTCAAGGTCTGCCTGGGCAAGGTGTGGAAGCAAAGTTTGACTGAACTGAGTGGTGGCCAAAGGTATGGACATCCTGGAAGGCGCTGGTTGCGCTTTAAAGCTGACAATGATACAGATCACTGGTCGCGCTGTCACTCATCATGGCGCTCTTACAGTTCAAGCCCGCGCCGATGTACATTCTGGACGAAGTCGATGCGGCCCTTGATCTTTCTCACACGCAAAACATCGGTCGCCTCATCAAGACGCGTTTCAAGGGCTCCCAGTTCATCGTCGTAAGTCTGAAGGACGGCATGTTCCAGAACGCCAACCGCATCTTCCGCACACGCTTTAGCGAAGGCACCAGCATGGTCCAGGCCTTGACGCCGGCGGACCTGAAATGAGGTTGCTGCTTCACGGCGTGACTGTATGAGACATGAAGAGTGACACTGGATGACGTTGGATTATGGATTTAACAGGCATGGGAGGGAGCGCGCGTTGATGATTTCTGTACAGAGGCTCGGCACATTTTGACGGGAATGGCCGTTTGTACGCATGCTAGTTTAGTTGTTGGTATCATGAAGCACCGGCTGCCCTTTGGGCTGCCCGTTTAGCCTCCCGATCGCCCTGTCCTTGGCCCAAGCGAAGAGTGTGAGCCCCGTTGGAAGACGTCCACGTCCATCCCCACCTCCAGGAAGGACTGAAGATGGTCTGGCCCGCCAGCCTCTTGGAACACGGGGCAGAGCTGGACGCCGAGACAACCCGCCTTGGGCGCCGCCTCATCGATTTCACGGTACTTGCGCAGTGCCCGATCTGGTTCCACCTCGTGACGAATACCCGTGGCTGGATCGACGTTGGGCAGTTTGCATCTTGGCACCCGGGTCAGCCCGTGCTGTGCAGTTGTCGGGGATGAGCAGCCAGCTTAACCCACCGTACAGTGCGACACGACACGTCGAAGACGCTCGGTACTTCGTCACCAGCATCGCGACCGTCCATGCGCTTGAACTGGACAGACTTCCAATGGTCCTCGTCATACTCACCAGCGCCAGAGACTATTCGTCGGCGCGGGTGGAAGCGAGCGAGTCAGTGGCCAACGGTCCTCGGTAGGAGCAGTGGGGTCTGCGCAGAAGAACTTACGGATGATGTTGGCCCGGAATCTCCGCGCGTCAAGGCGTTGGATGAACTGGTCCCTTTGGATTTTGGACTCGAGCGCACGTATGCTTGTCAGACTAAGCATATGCAGGGGATGCTGTTGGGCGAATTAGAGATACAGCTGCACGGACGGCGTGACGGATCGCGTGGAACTGTGCATCTGCGCTGCTGCGCGTGTACAGTACATACCCCATCCTGAAAGTCGATGACTGGCTGATAGCCCAGGGCGTCACTCGGCGGCGCGCAGCGGAAGACCCGTCTCTGGTTCGCGGGATCCATGCGGAACAGGCCCAGCTGGTGCTCGACACCGAGGTAGCGGGCGAGCTCGGGCGGCAGCTCCCCCTGCATGTTGAGCGCGTACGGGGCGTCCTTCCAGACCTTGACGTTGGCGAACTCGTATCCCCGCGCGGTGATGTCCTCCTCGGACGGGAACTCGAGGGGCAGCACGAAGGCCCCCTGGGGCACGGCGTTCAGACCGCGGCTCAGCTTGGCCGTCGCCAGCTGCACCAGGCCTCGCAGGCCCTTGTCCGTCCACGGGAATCTCGCAACGATGACACCACCCTCCAACTTCCCCAGCCGTCTGTCCGTCTTGCCCGCGTCGGGCAGCCATATGTCAACTTTGACATTGGCCAGCAGGGGTATCAACCTCAGTGTGAGGATCTCCCATGCGTTCTCCTCTGCGCCATCGGCGTCCGCTGTCGGCGCTACCCTGTGCTTGGGCTTGAGCTGGGCAAAGGTGTAGAGCCGGTCATGCTCGAAGCCGTGGGGCAGCACCTTGGTGCGCGAGAGCTCAATTCCGCGACACGACTTGATGGGATAGATGTAAAGGCTCTGTATCTTGGCCGGTTGGCCGTCTTGTGGCTGATGGATCGGCGAATACTGCGTCCGCAGGTTGCTGCTCCGCGAGCGCACGCCAAGCTTGCTGTGAGTCTGCCGCAGCGCGTCGCTCCGCCCGACAGGGAGGGGAGAGAAGATGATGAAGACGGGGACGAGAAACACGACTATCGTGACAACCAGGAGAAGGACTGAGCCGTGGCCGAATTGAGCGAGGGCTCCGCCAGAGAATGTCATGGTGCCAGGGGCGATGCTGAATAGCCGATCTGTCGGCGCGTCAGAGAGGTGCCTCGCGTCGCTTTTCGATCGCCAACTGTGTAGGAAAAATCCCGGATATTTAGAATATTATCTCTGTTGTGATCCCGCGGGTTCTTGGAATGCCCGATGCCAACGGAGGCCCTTGGAATAGGCCTAAGCAAAGCTAAAAGTGGGTGCTTTACGGTGCTTCATGGTGCCCCGCGATACCTTCGATACTTGCGGCGTCTTTGGCGGCGACGTTGATGGTGATGGTGATGACGTAGATGCGAAGACTGACTCGCTTTCCTTGGTGTAGGGAATCACCCCCCATCTTCTAACCAGCCACGAGTGGTGGTCAGCCACGATGGATCATGCACGTCCTTTTTAGCAAGCACGCATCTAAAGAGACGACGGCCAATGTTCGTCTTTGGCGCCATTACGAGCCAGTTGGAGACGACCTCTGGGGGCTTCGTTGCGCGCGTCGTCGCCCGCCACTCCATCCCGCAAGGCTGACGGGCAGAGAATAGCTCGTCTGGATCAACCCTCACGTAACTGCTCTGAAAGACGATACCGCCGGCCTCGGAACTCGCAGGAACCGTGCTCCGTACGTGCATGAGCCGCAGACGCGGTGATGAGACAGGCAAATGTGACGGCATGCAGCAGTGACGGCGTCGTGCGCCGTCGGGGTATACACAAGGTCTTGTGACGTATACCTAGCGCCTAGGGGCCATGTCGTTTCGCCGACAACCAATACGGCGTCAAGCGCCTGCAGCGACAGCGACGGAGCCGTCGGCGCCCCCAACGAGGTTGCAAGTGAGGGTGAGGCAATGGATGACAGGTGGGTCTTCTCCATCAGCGTCAGCAATGGTATTGACAGGCAGCAGCCCGTGCTGGGCTACATCTCGGGGGAATGGCGCAAAGCGGAGATGAGAGCAGAGGGATTCGATCCCTTGCCTTGACCGAGAGACGAGGGCCGGAGAGTTGCAAAGGCCGGCGAGATGGGCTAGACACTTGGCGGAGCCGGAGCAACTGTTGTCGAGCTCGTTGCAGCGAACAGGCCAGATCAGGTGCCACTGCAGGACCTTCGGAGGTATATTCGTACTTTGTACGGGTTCCTCCGTCCGGACCCCGTACGCCTTGTCCCATGCTGAGTGTCCGAAGGCGCCACCAATTGGTGGATGGAGGAAACAAAGGTGTCAGCGGCCTGGAAAGCAGGAAATAGCTGCATGCACCCTGGGCTGGGCCGGACGTGCGGGAGCTAACTCGGCCGGGCCCAATCCGGTAGCATCATTGACCGGAAATTTGACTGAGTCGGCCGGCGTGGCTGGTCCAAATACTTTTGTTTCGGCCGAGGACGGAGAACTCTCCGTCGGACCTGTTCGAGGCCGTCAGCAGGGGAGCCCGTTGTTGGGAGAAGCCAGCCGAGCATGGAGGGTTGGGGCTGAGCACTCAGGCACGCCGGGACATGTTGCCGAGCCCCTGGAGCATAACGTCGTCGATCCGGCGGTCCTGTGGCCCGGAGGCTGCCGTCGTCGTGGCAGTGTTGGAGAATGCAGATCTGGCCCCAGTTCAGCCTCCACTGGCAGAGCACCGCCCACGTACGGCCGTTGAGCGGTAGGTCCGTCACCAGCAGAGCAAGTCGAGGAACCATGGAGGGACCCCCAGAGCCCCCAAACGCGTCGCTCGTGTCTGGCGACGCGCCTTTCCAACGGCCCAGCGGCCCCTTGCCGCATCCCCTTGACGCCATCTTGTCCGTACCAGCATGCCAGACCGCGGGACCTGAGAAGGCTTGCCGCGCCGAGCAGTGATGCAGCTTCGTCACGCCCAACGCCAAGCTGCAGGACTAGCAAGCCTCTGTGCCTGCAACGACGCCATTGGCGAATGCGCTGCATACGGCAGGCAGATGTGTGCTCGTGGCTGTCGGAGTCGGTCCGCGGACAATTCCCATGATGATCTCTCCCTCCCGCATGTACGCTATCCCCCAAAAGCAGCGGCACTGGAACGAAACCTGGAATCTTCTAGAACATGGGTATGGTGCGTCTTCCTCGGCCCCCCGTACGGCCGGCCACGGAAGGGATTGGGCCTCTCCACGAAGAGACGACCCCGTGATCCGTCCTCTTGTCTCGCGTCGCGGCTCGGGCTTCTGCGAGGACGTCGAGTGTACCAACAGGAATCGCACTGCCGATCTGGGCGCTCCACGACTGACGGAGCCGCCACGTGAAGGCCTCGTGCTCTGCCGGTGCTGGCCCAGGCGTGCTGGCCCAGGCGTGCTGCTTCGTGCGAGGAGGCAGAGAGGAGGCAGACCAGCGGCGGTTTGGTGTGCAGCTGCTGTGGCAGTTGGCTCCTGCTAGTTCCGCCGCAGATGCCTCGAGCAAGGCGGTGGACGGGCAAACGGCAGGGGCGGCGCGTTCCGCCTGGTCGCAGTACGTACCGTCGCAGTACGTACCGTCGTCGCCGTTGTTGGCCATGATGCATCCATCGTCCAAAGTCCCGTCCTTGGCTATCGAACGCATCGCGCGCCTTCAGAGCACAGCGTCGACGACACGCCGATCTAGCCCCCATGCGTGCCGCTTCCGCCCCCGCCTCCAACACGCACGACAAGGAGCGTTGATGTTGGCAGGGAGCCTCTGCATGCACCGAGCCACGACCCGCCAGTAGCACAGCGGGCGGCCGTCCGGGTTGAACCATGACCCAGCGCCCGCTGGGGGAAGACTTTGCCAAGCTGCTGGCCTGACGGCACCGACTGATGGTGCCCTGAGTTGTTGGTTGCCGTTCCTGGCAGCATCCGACGGTGCGGCGCGGTGTGGCTCGTCGATGGCTTCACCAACAAAGGGCTCACACCAACGGCCCCTCCGTAACATTAGCCACGAGTCCACGCTGCTTCACAGACACGCGCCAAAGCTGGACCTGCTGGATGGAGGCAGTGGCCCGGGCTGGCAGTCTCGCGGCTCGCCGACATGATTTGCGGTCCGCTCCTCGGCCTATGTGCACTGCCGAGTCTACAGCGCCTGCCCTGGACCTTTTCTGGGACAACCTTGGAGACTGGATACGAGTACGAAGCAAAGTATGGCCAACTCCGACTGTCGGCCCACAGGCTGGTGGCGTCGTCGCTGACACCCTGCCACGCCTGCATGGATCCACCCATGTGCATAGGTGTCATTCTGCAGCGGCCAGCAGGGTCTGGGACCGGGCCAAGAATTGGCTCCAGACGGGGAAATGTACAGATGTGGCACAGATGAAATCGAAGCCTCCGATCCGACCGGCTCAGGCTGGAGCTGACAAACCTACAGTGCTGCAATCTCCATGGTACCTCCGGAAGGCCATCAGCAGTTGCCAGCTGCGTCGGCGCGAGCGCCCTTCCCCGGTGCCTATCATGTCTCTGGCCGCGGCCCATGATCATGACGAGGCGATGGCATTGGTCCGTACTCGCTGGTAGCAGGAAATGGCAGTCAACCTGCACGTTTCGGATGCTGTGCAGCCGCCAGCCGCCTCCGCCACACCCAATCTCATCACCGCCGTTGCGCCTTGCCCTCGATTTATTTTATGGAGAAGGGCGGGAAAGGCGTTTGCCTCGTGCGTCGCAGATCGACCCGTTCCCCAGCGCCAAGCATGTTTGGCACTGGATATGCCGGTCCCACGCACGTACGGACGTGCGGCGGCCGAGGAGCTGTCTTGGCTATGCTGGCCTCGGACGGCCCGTTTGAAGATCAGATCACCAGAAGTTGTCCAGCTGCCCTCAGCAAGGGCTGTCTCCACCTGGTCTCGAGGGATGTGTGGGGCATCACTGTCCTTGTCTCTGGACCCCTGCTCTCAGCTCCATGTCTCACCTAGAGGCAGGCATTCTCGCCTTCTCGAACCCGCTGCCAGCGGAGATCAATTGCTGGTTCTGGGAGCTGGCTTCGAGCCACTCATTGACCTCAAGGATGTGACTTAATACTGGCTGTGCGTATGGATCCTTGCCGCGAGGCACCTTATCTTTCAGGCCACCGCCGACGCGGACAACATCCGCCTCTCATGATCCTATGCACGCACATACTGGTAGGCCGCGCGGTTCCGGGGTACGAGTATGGATGGTTGGTCGTGAGAGTACAGTCAGTCTCGAGCCCAAAACGGACAGAACGGTGCCCGTGGGCGAACCCCGCCGGCTTCCAGCCCCTGGCCGCCGCAGCGAGCTGGGTTCTCCTGGCGCGCCGCAAGACAGCTCGCTCAATAGGACCCCCAGTCACATCTCCGACCAACTGTGGGTGCCTGTGAACCCGGATGTTCGGTTGATCAGCGACGGGCACCACTTTATGAGGGCAACGGCATCCGGAACAAAATCCGGAACAAAATCACCTTCACGCGGTTGCGTATCCTCTATCAACAACAAACCATCTACTCCTCTTCTCTCTGGGGCACTGTGGGACTGCTGCCGGCATTGACTAACCACAGAGTCTTTCCAACAAAGCATTCCATCCATCTTCCGGGAGCCCCAGTTAATGCCTGCATTCAGCCATCACGTCGTGGTTCCCTGTCTGATCGCCACGGCAGCTGATGCCATTCCGACGCCTGAGCATTGTCCAGGCACGCCGCATCCTCGAGTCGATCCTTCACACCTTGGTCACGATACCCGTTTTTACAACAAAATCTCCGCCCCTACATGTACACGGAAAAGGTGCCAAGAGCCCCACTAACAAACAATTTCATCGAGACTAAACCGATGACAAGTAGTCTCTACCGCGGCTGTCCTGCCGCTTGCCTTTGACGTGGAGACTCGAGTTGACCTCCCGACCCTGCCTGGCTTCCTCATGAGGCTTTGACTCCCAAGTGGTGTATCAAAAATCAAGTCCTCCACGGACGCCACTCATTGTCCCGGTGCTGCCTGCCTCCCGATCCATCTGACTGGAACAATCGTGGGACGCTCGAATAGCTTTCACACTGCCTCGATCACCAAGGTCTCGTTAGTTTGGCAATCCAATATCAACGAATTCCCATGGGCGACTTCTATCACCATTTCCTGACATATATGTCGGGAGCAGAGGGTTACCCTGCCGCGAACCCCGACGAGTTGAACCCGTCTGTTGTCGGGCCTCGAATTTCTATGCCCTTGCACGGTACACCAATGCCAAGTGCATATCAGAATCTCGGCTACTTTGGGGGCATCCTTGACCCGGTCCCGGTTAATGCGTCGAAGCAGCCCAAGGGTCGGAGGAAGTCTGGGAATGGACCGGGGACTGGCATAGACCATGTAAAGCATCGCAGAACTAGATCTGGATGCTTCATGTGCAGGAACAGACGAGTAAAAGTAAGTTTGAATTTGGAAACTCATCATCTCACGTCTCGCTTACAACCCGCGAATAAGTGCGACGAGACACGGCCAATATGCAAACGTAAGTTTCGACTTGACAGGGCGCTCTTCCTGCGGGAGTGGCGTTGCTGACTCGAACTAGGTTGTAAGAAAGGAAACCGTGATTGTGTCTATCCAGACCCACCTGCTCCGAAGGGTGCGTCGAGCCAAAATAAATCAAAAGATGCCACTTCATCTGCTCAAAAATACAGCCCAAAGTCACCCAACGGTGACGACGACGACGACGACGACAACGAACAGGAAGAAAAGCTCGAAACCATTTACGATGAATACGAAACGGAAGAGTTGAGAGGGCTCACGGTACAGCCAACCGGAGCTGGGAGTCTAGCAAAAGCCGGCGTGAGACGACTTACCGGCCGACACAGCTCAGAGAGTTTGTCACAAGCAGGCACGAAGAGATCTTCCTCTCCCTCAACTTCAACGACAGGAAGCACCAGTGCAAATACCACAAAGTCCCACGAACGAGGGAGACGCGCGGACTGGTCATCTGTCCACCCAAATTTTCAACCCTATCTTGATTATTTTGTTGAAAACATTACAAACCATCACTATGGCCTGGCGAATGATGGAGATGACTTCTTCAGAAACATTCTGCCGAGCATGGCCGTCGGACACGAGCCTTTATTGTACGCGCTGGTCGGCTTTTCTGCGTACCATGCCACGTTGCAGAACCCCAATGGAAAGCTCCAAGATTTCTTGCATTACTACAACAAGAGCGTCACGCTGCTTCTTGGCTGTCTTAAACGCAAGGAAACAAACACTGTGCAAACGTTGGTAACCATACTGCAACTTGCCACCATAGAAGTGAGTTTGTTCTGATATCACTTGTCTCTCAGCACAATCAATAACCATAAAGTAGGAGTTTCTTGGCGATTGGGTCAATCTGATGGGACATCAGAAAGCTGCACTGGAAATCATCACTCAGATTTTCACACCGGAAAATGTTACGAATACAGCGGCTGGCCGCATGTGTCTCAACTGGTACAGTAGATATGATAACTATGTGGCTATCATGGGAGGCTTCCCGACAGAACTGCCCCGAGAGTGGTTCAAAACAAATGCCGAGCACAGCCGAGCTCAAGTCGCAACTAACCCGGGAGATCTGCGCTGGAAAATCGAGGATCGATCTGTACGCCTGAGGTTGATCACATACGACATGTCCATGCTCTACGCTCGCGGAAGCCAAGGGCAGATTTCATCACGAGACTTTGCCCGTGAGCACAGCAGGATAACGCAGAGACTGGTGGAGTGGAAAACTAACTGGGACCCGGCCCTGATGGACTCGAGATATCTTGTCACAGACTTCTCGTACAGGACACCGATCGATTCTGGGGACATCGTTGACCCTTACGAACCTGGAGTTCTTTTCAAGCCGCCTCTCTTCACGACTACGCTCATATCCGCGGAGTGGCACTCGATTTTGATCATGCACCTGACACAGTCGGCAAACACGGCGCCAATGCAGCCGTTCATGGAGCTGGGAAAGCATGCTTATGCGGCGTGCCAGTACTTTGAGTCTGTAGAATTTTGGCCTCTGAAACCGAAGGGATCCTTGATCTCGCTGCAGCCGTGCCTTTCCATCGCGGCCCTGTTTCTCCCACAGGATTTACGGCATCAGATGTGGATTCGCCGCAAGTTTGCGCTCCTCGACATCCTCGGGTGAGTGTGCCCGGCCAGGCGTTTCGTTCTCCATTGCTGGTTGAGATTCCAACACTTCTACCAGGTGTATACATCCCACGACGTGCCGGATGAAGATGGCCGAAGTCTTCCGCGATCCTTCGTGTGCGCACTGGTGGCTCCCAAACGACCAGGGCTTGACGCCAGTCCTGAGGAGCATCCGCACTTTCGCGGACGAGCGGGACGCCGCAGCTGTCAATGCACAGCAGGGGAATATTCAACAAGTAAGGCATCTGTTCGCTAAATTGAGATAAGTCATCAAGACGCCGATGCGAGAGGCAAGGGGAGAGATTCCTCTGGCCTGCGATAGGCTGTGTGCGACCTACTCGGCGTGCGACTACAGGGACGTTTGGGCTGACAACAAACTTCTCAAAATTGATGAGACGCGACTGTCGCGTGCGAGGCGACTGGAGAGCCAATTGGACACGGGCAACACGATGCCGGTGCTCGACACTTGAGTATACTGTGTCGTATCTCTTCGCCAAGAGCGGGATGGATCACTCGGAGATTGGCGTTCAAACCAGGTCGCCTGTGGTACCTGCACGAGCTGCATGTACGGTTTCACTTGCGTCGAACGCCGGCATTTGAGAAGCACAGAGGACGACAAATTTGGAGACTGGTTACAGCGGTAGGCTGGAGAAGCGGGTAGACGGGGAAACAGCTCGATCATGTACAATCCACTACGAGTACCCAACATCGCCACAAAGGCATTGCATAACGAGTCAAGTGATTCATTGAAGACGTGACCTTTTTGAACAGGAATAAAAAGGCTTCAAGTCTGGCTCTTCCCTTTTGCACTCATTGCATTATGCAAAGCCGGCCTCTCTCTAGGGGACCTGAGCCGACAACATCCATGCTTCAAGGTATTAGATGTCGACTTGCTCAAACAACCACTGCCGCCGACTCCAAGGGGTATGATGCATGTCTTCGTTACTTGGTCTCCTCCGACTCTGGTGCCGATGCCAGTGCTTCTTCAGGCTCTGGCTTCTTGTCGGTTGGTTCAGAGCCACTCTCGTCTGTAGTCTTCTCTGCAGAAGCATCTTGTTGCTCCGACGGCTCCGACGGCTCTCCGGACACCGGCGCAGATTCTGGTGACTCTTCCTCCTTCGTACTCTCAGATATCGCTGGGGCGTCGGTCTGCACGGGACCATCGTTCAAGTCCTGTTGTTCCGGCACCACATCGACGAGCGTCTGACCAGCGTCCAATGCGTCTCCTGTGCCTGCCGGATCATGATCAGCCTTCGGGGTGGATGTGTCCTGTGGTGGAGCCGCTGCCATCACGGACTGCTCGACGATGACTGGCACGTCGGCCGTTTCGGGCTCGGGCTCGTCGTCTGATGCAGAGATGTGCATATTTCGCAGCTTGTTCGAGACGGCATCGGTTTCCTCCTCATCCGCCTCCATCACCGTCGTCACTGCACTTCCAGTCGAAGGGCTGCTCCTAATATGCCTTCGAGTATTCGTGCGAGCAGGATGTAGGCTGTCGTCCTCGGCGCTTCCTTCACGCTGCTGCGTCGGCGGCATTAGGATCGCTGGAGGCGGCTTTTCCGTCTCGAGTTCGGAAGCCGGCCCTTCCAACCCCTCAGCCTCTGGCGGGAGCTTGTAGTTCTCCGCTGGCAACAGGTCGTACAGGTCACACACCGTCTTGAAGAAGACGTAGAGCCCCGCCTGTCCCTCTATCGTCCAGAATACGCTGCGGTGCTGGAACCAAGCATGCGCGAATATGCGGTGCAGTCTCCGGAAGACGTTGACCAGGTTCTTGACGCCGATGTTCTTGCTATGAGGGTCGTTCAAGATGACAAACCTGCTCGGGAAAATCTTCTGGTCGGACACGACGTTTGCGGCCCAGTCGAGAGTGTGACAGCAGTAGTCGATGGCGCAGCAGCTCTTGGGCTGCTCGTGGACAGCACACAGGAACTGCCATTCGGATGCTCGCATCTCGGGGCAAGTGCTGGCGCTGCACGGCGGGGTATCGAAGAGGAAGCCGACGATGAGGGAGTTGCATTGCGATATGAGGAAGCGGCAGAGTTCATAGAGCCACAGCGTGCGGTCAATGCCCTGTGGGGGTTGGGCAAGCTGGAGGGCGGTCGCGCGCGTAAGCGCACGCGTGCCAGATGCCGTGTGCTGGTAGTGTAGCGCTGCAAGGTGTTCTTGAAGCTGGAAGGCAGAGTCCAGCTGCGGCGGTGTTAGCTTCGTAGCTCCTTCGAGACTCAGGGCAGGCTCATCATGCCTCATGCAGGGGAACAAGAGGCGGCCCGGCAGCCATGTCGGCCGCCTTGGTGCCAGGGTGTATGCGCCTGTGGGAGTTCGCGTCGAGGACCGTCTGATCCATCTGCGCTGCCTCTGGGCTCACCGTCGCGCCGCCAGACGGGGAGTTGGGGCTGATCTGTATCTCTGCAGGCGGCGGCGGACTCGGCAAGCGAGGCGAGCTCGGTGCCAGCGCCATGGTTGGTCGATTCAGACGGGGTTCTGGGCCGAGGATGGCTGGTTTGTCGCTGGCGAGAGGGGGTTTGTTTGGCGAGTTAAGCTGCAGGGAAACAAGGCAAGGTGATTTACTCGTAAAGATTAACGGCGGCTTCGTCGTTGCCGAACGAAGCAGCGTGGGGTCGTGCTCGATAGGTGCATTTCAATGCCTCTTACGAGTACTGGAGCTATGTAGCTTGGCAGCTTTAATGCATGCAGTGGCTTAGCGGGGCGGGCCAAGAGACTCTTGCCTTACAAAGTGAACGACGTTTGACGACCCGCCTGTCGAGCCGATTCTCATCTACTTCACTGATTCGGTGTCTCAAACCATATTTTGCTGAGCGGAAGGTAGACGACGCAGACTCTTGCCTTCTCTGACGTGCTTTACGCCGCGGGCGACTACACCCAGACCTATGGATTTTGATGACGATGCCCCTCCAGAGCTGGTCGACACTGCGGGGCCGACTCATGACGAGGAACTTTCAGTGAAGGTCCCAATCACCATAGTGACAGGTGAATTGAGCTATGCAGAGTAATGGATAGCCGTGCCTGACAAAGCTCACAGGGTACCTCGGAGCCGGCAAGACTACTCTGCTGAATTATATCCTCACGGCTCAACATGGCAAGAAGATCGCAGTCATCATGAACGGTCTGTAATCCCCGGCTCTTTGATCCAGGGTTTGCACTAACGTTGCGTTAGAATTTGGAAACTGTGAGCAGTGGCTAAATCCATGTTGAAGACTTCCTAATACTGGTATAGCACTGGATATCGAAAAGTCCTTGACGGTGAACAAGGGTGATGAGAAAGTCGAGGAGTGGTTGGAGGTTGGAAACGGCTGCATCTGCTGCTCCGTCAAGTACATCGCCCCAAGGCAAAGGCCCGATCGGTTCTAACAGCTCTTCCAGGGATACAGGTGTAAATGCCATCGAGTCTCTCATGGAGAAGAAAGGCGCCTTCGACTACATCCTGCTTGAAACAACCGGACTCGCCGACCCCGGCAACCTCGCGCCGCTATTCTGGGTGGACGACGGTTTGGGAAGCACGATATATCTGGACGGGATCGTGACCTTGGTCGACGCCAAGAACATACTTCTCAGCCTCGACGACCCGAGCGGCAAAGTGGATGGTCATGAGGAGCACGACGACCACGGCCCACTGATGACGACGGCACACGTCCAGATTTCGCACGCTGATGTCATTGTCATAAACAAGGCGGATTTGGTGAGTGAGCATGACCTGCGTCGGGTTAGAGAGAGGATCGAATCCATAAATGGCCTCGCAAAAGTGCACGTAACAGAGAAGAGCGTTGTGCCCCAGCTAGAAGGCTTCTTGCTCGACTTGCATGCGTATGACCAGTTCTGCGAATCCGAGGCCAGAGTCAAGGGACATAGCCATCTGGATCCAGTAAGTCCCAGACAACGTCACAAAGCAAGGCGGACACTCGTTTTGGCTGACTGCTGCAGACGATGTCAACAATCTCCATACCGGTGCCGCGTCTTCGACCTGACCAGGTGGACGACGTTGATCGGTGGCTGCGGTCAGTGCTGTGGGACAACAAGCTCCCGTGTGCAGAGGGCGAGGGCGAGAGCGACTTTGAGATCCACCGCTCCAAGGGCCGCCTCGTCTTCCAAAACGGAGACGTCAAGATGCTGCAGGGCGTCAGGGAGGTGTTTGAGCTCATCGAGGCCCGTGGCGGTCAAGAAACACAAGCAGCAGAGGGGAAGATGGTCTTCATCGGGAGAAGAGTGGCGGATGTGGATTTCGAGGGTAGCCTCAAGCAGACAATCCAATAGAGCGGGCCATTTGCGCCTGCGCTCGAGGCCCGAGGCAAACGCGCGGCAGATGAGGCCAATGCACGATGAATGAATGGGTTTGTCGTCGGTGGTCTCAGCCCGTAGGTGAGGTGACACTGTCAGCCTTGGCCTGCCCGGAGCGAGCTGTGCGTTGTGATTGGCCAGTGCGACGGTCTTCGGCGCGGACCCACTTGAATCCGGCCAGCGTTGCCAAGGGTTCATGTTCGCTAGCCTTCCGTTGACGACGCCATCAAACCGCCCAGCATCGCAACTTGCCACGAAACCGGCCAGAACCGACAACATTCGACCTGCAGCGGACTCCCCCTGCGCAATCTCGAGACCAGGCGCGCAGCGAATCAAGCCAGTTGCCGGCGCGACCCAGAACAACATGAATCGGCCAGGTAGGACCAGCCCCGAGTTCCCTGCTTTCCCTCAGCCTCGAGGCTCCCCACCGCCGTGCCGTTCAATTCGGCCGACGACAGCGATTCGCACGAACCAAAGACGCATATGCCCGCGCCTGGTGGCTAGTGTAGACGTGCTGCCTATGCCGCTGGCTCCCAGGCGCCTCCATCGCGGTCGATGCGCGCCTGCGACTGCATCGAAGTGCCATCCGGGATGTTGCGTTTGGCCGATGGCCTCGAAGCATTGATCCATTGAGTGACTCGAATACGATGCGACAACGATAGATATAAGGGGGACCGTACTGCTCTGCTACATACACCCAAGCGCGCCGAGCGGCCGACTAGAATACAAGCATGGATGCTGACAAGACGGCTCAACCACAGGAGCGGTACCGCAAACAATACGGGGCATGCCTGGCAACTTTGGTGGCCAGCAGCAGCCTCAGCAGCTAGGCAGATCGATGTCGAGTCGGTTGCCAAACGGAAAGCTCGGTACGGCACGAACTGAACCCCGGTTGCTGGGCCAGCAGCTGATGGATAGCGGCTGACTGGTGTGTCAAGGAACAGCGAACAATGGCTCCGGCTGGGCTTTCGGTGGAGGTGTTCCCATGGGCGGCGCAGGCTTCCAAAATCAGGCACGCCAGCTGGGCAGCAACGTTAGCTTCGCGCAGAGCTTGAGCGGGTCACAACCTGCCACTCCCCTGGACCTGTCGTACGTACCTGCCGCCCTCTTCTTGCATTGCTTTCCTTCATCGCTCCCACATCCCGAGACCCGGCCATGGTGAGGTCTTTCAACCATGCCAAAGAAAGCCAAACTCGTCAGCAAGGGCAACGACATGGCAATCCGGACCGCCAGTCCTGACCGGTCGACTGGTTTGGCCTACTCTGCCGTGGTGAAGGGGTACTTGGCCATCTTTAGTTTTCCTTTTCTTCCCCCCACAACCTGACCCTGAACATGCACTTTCGATATCTTGGACCGAGAACATTGCTAACTATTTCTCAGTGAATTTCCGTCCTTATCGAACAACGCGCAACTCAACACGGCGAACCAGGCCTCGATGTGGTCTTCTACTGGGGCTCGGAATCTCAGCGGCCCCGTGCAGCGAAACCAACCTACCCCGGTTTCGTCTCAGCAAACGGGACAGGACGATTTGTTCAATCCTGGATCGTCCCGGATGCCATCCAACCAAGGTTCGTTCCGCTTCGGCAACCAAGGGAACATGTCAGCGTCCTCTCAGGGTCAACCGAGCAGTGTCGATGACTTTCCTCTGTTGAGCAGAGTTGCCAACGGCGAGATTGGATCAGAGCGTGGTGCCAACTTGATATCGTCACTAGGATTCGGACCTCCAAACAACGGCTCTGGGCACGTGCAAGCCCACAGAGGCAACGGCTTGTTGAATGCCTTGTCTGCCAACAGCCGAGCCAACGAAGCGCGATCGCCGCCAGGAGTAGGAGCTTCAGGTAACTCGCTCCTCCATCATCGCGTGGAAACAGGGTGCTGATTCGGATAGACTCATCACGGGCACAAGACGCGAAGGAGATGAGGCAGAAGTCAACGCCGTTCCGAGACGATGCATTCAGCAAGACCTCTGCTGCGGCGGACGGGACGACGCAAGGGGCCGAAATTCGGAATCCCTTGGGCGCCATAGGAGTCGAAGGCTCGGCAGGCAAGTCGAAAGACGACAAAGCGATCCAGTCCCCCGAAGCCGTTGACCCCCTTGCTGGAATGGCGGCAGTGGATAAATGGGGCATCAAGGGGCTCCGGACTCTGATGAACAACTACCCTGACTTTCATGCCATGGTAGTTGGGATGGACCCGACCACGCTTGGGGTTGACATGAGCTCTCAAGAGTATGTCATTGCTTGGGCATATCAGGGACATCATGACGCTGACGGTTACAGGCTCATCTCTCCGCAAATCTACTCCCTTTTCGACGACCAACCGCCTAGGCCAACGGTGACTTCTAGCAAGTTCCGGTTACCCGACTGTTACGGCGTGACAAACGTCCAAGCCATCGAGAGCAAGATCCAGAGCTTCAACGAAGAGACGCTGTTCTGGATATTCTACAGCTGCCCGGCCGACGTCAAGCAACAAATGGCAGCTGTGGAGTTGTGAGTAACTGTCTTCCCTTGACGCCGCGGCACGGTCTTTCTGACACGCAACAGGCATTCTCGGAACTGGCGGTGGCACAAGAAGCTGCAGATCTGGCTCACCAAGGACGAGCATATGACTCCACAGATCCTGAGTCCCAACCACGAGCGAGGGTACTATATCGTGTGGGACACCAACAACTGGCGGAAAGATCGAGTATGTTCATTGACGCCTTGCTGCCAGAACCCAGCTAACGACTTGCGCACAGAGAGAGTTCACTTTGCACTATGGTGACCTAGATACGACGCTAAGCCAAGGGCCGGCGTTGTCTTAGGGACAACAGGTCTGAACTGGACTCGGTTGGCTTATGGGACGTGCGCTTGCGAAATGCCAGGCGCGGTGGCTTCACAGTGGTCTACTGGACTATCGGCGTTCAGCCATCAGGGGGCGGGGACTGGCAATACTTGTGGCATTGGGAATGGATTCGGCGGCCAGTTTCGGGGGGTATATACGGTAGAGCTGCCGCCGTGTATGGCATGGCGCACCAAGCCGACGCGAATTGGGTTTGCAATCAACGATGTGGTGGCCGAGGCCTGAGAAATCCGTCTCACGACGTTGTGACCCGCAGCATCGCCCGTAATGCCTACGTAGCTTCCACAGGTGATGCACATTCTCTGTTGGCCATTCTGTAGGGACAGACGTCGTGAGCGAACACTATTATTAGCAACCCTACGAAGTACGAAGTAGCGTATTCGGCATAAGTAGTCTTGTCAGTGTAGAGGTCCAGACCCGCGTTGGGCAGGATTAACCGAGGTTTCACCGCATCATTAATTGCTCCAGCACGACACGACCTTCTACACCTCGGCCCGGCCCTCACGACCGACTTCTCGCCATCGTAACCTCCTCGATCATCATACGCACAACTGTTGCAACTCGAAAGCGTTTCTATCCCGACCTCATCGCACATCGATCCGTTCGTCCCGGGCTGTGCCCGCTGCTGCGACGTGGCCACGAGAGAACATGGCCAACGAACAGATCTCGCTGCCGTATCTGGCTGTTATCTTGGTCGTATCCGGGCTGATAATTCGCTATCTTTTCTTTTCGGGGCCGCCTGTCTCGAGATCCGCGAGATCGCCAGAGGCGTTCCTGAGATCTCGAGAGGTTGCCGTGGAGAGGATACAACAGATGTTCCCGCAAGCGGAAAGGAGAAGCATTCTCTGGGATCTGCAGCGGAACGGCGGCAATATCCAGAACACGACCGAACGGATCCTGGCCGGGCGTTTGGAAACCGTAAGCTGCCAGTGCCTCGATCCCGCTCACACTGCCCGCGAGATCGCTGACGGAACGAGCAGCCCCCCATCACCTTTCAACCGCCGCCGGCCGCCGGCCAAGCAGCGCGCAGCGCCAGTTCCGCGTCGGTGCCGAGGCACCCCGACAAGCCTGGGCAGCCGGACCTTATTACACGGTATAACCTTAAGGGGAAGCTGGCTGTGGCCGAAGGGGGAGACAAGAAGGGCAATGGATGGAGCTCGAACCGAGACGAGCGACAAGCGTCGCTGCAGCGGAGACGAGACGAGATGATTCTGGCAGCCCGACGAAAGATGGCGGCCAAGATTGCAGCTGAAAAGGTGGCGCATGGGAGCCGAGGATGAGGGGCTCTCTGTCACTATTGCATGGTTGTATCAACACCGGACGATGACCTAATTAAAGCGAGACCTGCAGCGTTGCGATGCCACTTCAGGGATAACTGTATAGCGAAGTACTTGCCCTGAGAAGCCCGGGGAGTTGTTGAACAAATAACCACCTTGGTCATGGAAGGAACGGTATTGTTTTCAAAGCTGTTGGCGATGATGATCCTGTTGCCGTGAAAAGTTGTACGATATATTCTGTCCCTCTCTGTCCCTCCCTGTCCCTCCTGTATATCAATATCAACATCTCCTAGGTTCTGGCGTACACGGCGGCCTAGACCGCGGCTATCCCCAATCGGTAACGGATCGTGGGCCGTCGAGTGGCACCATCGCACTGCTCGAGAAGATCAACAACAAGTGGGCCATGGCATACGCTGAGGCCGATTCGGGCCGGACCGTCACAATCAGGAAGAGGCAAAGAACGGCTGCGGATGCCATCGAGGACTTGCGCGCATCTAGCGACGATTCTCGAGCATCACCAGAGACAGCAGCATACCATGGCGCGATAAAACCTCCGCCGTTCCGTCTCTTGCCTATCTGCTACTGGTGGACATGAGTCCGGCGGGACGATCTTCCTCTTCATCCACCTGTGTGGGAGAAAGTGGACGAACTCGACTGGCATTGGACGATCATCTAGGAGCTCGTGCCGGGAAAGGTACAGGATACAGGGATTGTCCAAGGCCACCTGGATTTCTTCCATGATATAGGCTCTGCCTTGGAGGTGTACAAACCCGATAATTGGCACGGGGACAGACCGATTGACTATAACGATATTTTTGCTCGCCTTTGAGCGAAGGATGGCACAAGACTGCGGCACGCCCTCGTGATGCTACTAAATGGTTCTGGACGCTGGACTTTTGTTGTAGATGGTAGAACGAAGTGCCGCGAAGATAATTCGGATAATTATAATCCGTGGACGATGAACGCCAGAACCAAGGGATATCGGTCGTGAAGCCCTCAAGGACACCACCTCTCTTGCTACTCACTGAACGCCGCTACTTTTCACACTTGTCTTCACCTAACTCGGACGCATTGTCGCCAGAGTTTCAATCCCACATGACCCTCAGCTGTATGCGTCTTGTTTGGAACGTTATGGTATACGATAACGGTGCGCGTGATCCACTGTGTCACAAGGGATGGTTTGGAGGGCGAGGAGCCTCTGCTAGGCGCTAGATCCCCCTGAACGGGACATTATGCTTTGAATTATGCGGTTGTGAAGGAGCGTCGCGTTGCTCGCGTATATTTCTACGCGTATATTTCTACGCCCAAGGCGTCTTCACCCTCACGAGTTCTGGTTCTTGCACACGACGGAGGGCGAGCTTCTGAAGCGAGATCACAGGCGACCACTGACCAGGGCCCCGGACCCTGAAAAGGCAGCGGCAGCCGGCTGAGCCACCGCCACAGCCCCTGCTGGCCGACCCACGACCCACAGTGCGTCACCGCGGGCACGGATCGAGTCACGATGGGCCGATGGACTTCCACTTCTTCACGGCACGCACCGCTTCGCTGCACCTCGAGCCGGCAAATACTCCAATAAAACCACCGCGAACCCTCTGCTTTGGAGCGCCGCACACGGCCGTGCAACCTCGCTCGACTTGTCACCTCGACTCTGGCCTGCGCAGCTTCCGATTGCAGGCGCAAGTTTCGCAACCGCACGTCAGCTTGGTTAGCGTGAGCTCTTATTTTGACCGGCTGGTTGTTGGGAAACAGGCAATCCTCGTCGCCGCCAGCTGTCTGCCACCCCAATCACTCCGCCACAACACGTCTGTTTCGCAGCTTGCTCACGGCGTTTGATCCGCTTTCAACACCGGAATTTCACGTCACCGTGCCGTTTCCGAGGAGCGACCTTCGATCGTCTCTGCCTACTCCAGCTGCGTGTGCCGTCCATCTCGGTGCTTAGCACAGCCAGACAGACACCGACGCGAAGCTCACACTTTCCGACACGAAGCCACGTCGCCTCACGTCGCTCGACTCTCCCTGATATGGTGCTTGGTGCAAGACAGCTGGGATTAGCAAAGCTCGTCCCGAGTTGCAGTCACTGGTGACTAGAAGAGCAGCCATGGCACCAACACGGGACTACTACGGTGACCTGGAGCTGCCCCCATCGGCAGATATCGCGGAGATTAAGAAGCAATTCAGGAAGCTTGGTATGCAAGGTCCGCCCACCGCCAACCCGACATCTACTGACCTGGATTTAGCCCTCAAATACCACCCCGATCGAAACCCAGGCCGAGAGCAGGAGGTCAACTCCAAGTTCCAGATCATCCAGTCAGCCCACGAGATCCTCTCAGACCCGCAGCAGAAGGCCAAATATGACGCGACTCTCGGTCGGCCGGGCCGCATGGGCGGCGCCTCTGGGGTGAAAGGCAACCCGTGGCAGAATGTCAGCGAGCAGTTTCCAACGCCGCCACGCCGTAACTCTGCTGCACGGAATGCGACTTCGGGGGCACAGCGATGGCAGTCTCGGTTTTCCAACGGAGTTCCTCCCACGGCGAAGCAGCAGCAGGCGGCCGATCCAGAGGCCAAGAAGAATGCTGCGCGTGCGTTTGAGAACATGCGCAAGAATCAGTCGCAGGGAAGCGCCAAGAGCGAACAACGAGAGGCTCGTCCGTCGCAGCCTCCTCCGCCGCCTCCTCGTACGGAGTCCGCAAGACAACGTGCCCAGGCCTCCTTCGGAGCAAAAAAGACGGGGTTCCACCCCCGTTCAGCTGATCCAGGTGATGAGCCTCCGGTTTCAAGCCAAAGCTACTACGCGAGGTCCAGCACGGCACCGGCGCCTCCACCTCGGAAGCCAAACGCCGCCGCCGTGCCTGACCCTTTGAGTCGGTTCAGAGACCGAGATGGCTATGTGGCAGATGCCCGGCAAGCTGCGCCGTACTCTTCTCACGGAGGCGAGAAAACAAATCCATTTGATGGGGTTCCTTTGGGCCGCGCCAAGAGCGACAGGGAGTCGCATCGTCGCGACGAGCCACCTACCTCATATGATGGGTTTCCCGAAGAACAGATGCACCGCAGTTCTAGCGTTCCCAAGTCCGCCAGCAAGGAGGGCAAAGGCCGGGGCCAAAACGTGCCTGGGGAAGATGGTGGTCGGCCGTACACCTCCGATGAGACGCCCGAGGAGTACACCGATACATCCTTCAAATCACGCGCGAATTCCAAGTACGAGTCCGAGGCAGTCCATGATCCGACTGCCCATGCAGGCCACGCCCCGAACACCGAGAAGCGTGAGTCATGTCCCTCGACTTGTCGTGCCTACAGAGCTAAGCTAAACATCTTCGCAGACTCCAAATCGCAAGACCACAGTGGTGGTGGACCTTCAATGTATGACACACCTCGCAATGAGCAACCGTCCTCGGTTTCAGATTCTGCGGCATATGACACAAATCACACCAACCGCTTCGATTCAATTTGGCAGGCGATTCATGACTATGACATGGCTTGTCTCTACCGGTCAAGCGAGGAGTTTGCATCCAACCTGGCTCCCAGTGGAAACCAGAATACTCTCCACTCTCTCCCCCCTTTCGAGAGGCAGCAGCACCTAGTTCTCGATCGCTTGATCAGCAACATTGGAGCTAGCATGCAGCCCGAAAGAAAGAGAGCCCACCACGCTGATTCTACCCCTGACGATTGCAATGTGGAGGAGTTTGCTGACAGACCTTGCGCCGATAGCTTCAATTTCGCAGTCGGCGATGATGCATTTGAGCAAACATCGCCATCAACAGACGCAAGCCGATTTGCCAAGAGCAGCGTCGATGACATCAACACGCAGTTTGTCAACGACGATGGTTCAAATACATGGCAATTCAGCGCTGGCAACGGTGGGCAAGATGGTAGCCAAGCTGGTCGACCTCGCTCTGGCGGACGCGCCAATCGCCGCTCACCCTTGAAGCGCCCAACCATGCCGCGAACCGAGAGTGCTAACGCCCAGCCTCGATCGGAGGCATCTTCGAGCGCATCTTCGAGCGCATCTTCGAGCGCATCTTCGAGCGCTTTCGACGCTAATGGCTGGAGCGACAAGTTCGGACCGCAGACTTTTGTGCCGCAGCCGACGCCTGGTGCATCAGCCTCGCCCACACGGTCGAGCCGCACCAACTCTAAGAAGGTCAAGGCCAAGCCGACCGCGGGAAACGCCGCTGTTGTCGACGATAGAAACAGCGATGATGAAGCCTACGATTGGCGAGGACGTAATGCGCAAACAAAGTCCAACGGGGCGGAGAGCCCCCAGGCCATGGATATCGACTCGCCGCCGTCTGCTTCAACAGTGCCTCCTATCCAACCCGGCAGCGCGCGAAACATTCACGTCGAGCCCTCGCGGCCTGAATGGCGGCCTGGAAACGTCGATGCCATGACAGGTGATGCCGGACCTGAGCGGCCAGAAAAGATCCCCATCATTGCAAATGCTGGCGGGTCCGAGGACAGCGAGGAATTCAGAGCCAGCTTTGCGGACTTGAAAAATGTCGCCCCCTTTGCTCAGCAACAGGTTGGCCTCGGGTCGTTTGCGGGCCTCAAGGACAATTTGCCTTTCGATAGCAAGGCGTCGGAGGAACTTCTGATCAAACTGCCCAAGGCTCAGCCCTTGGTCTTCCCTACGGTCCCCGAGGCACCGCGCCTCCCGCCTACCGTTGCTGTTGAAGGCATGAAGCCAAATGTCGCATCTTGGAGCAAGTACCTCGCGGACTTTGAGAGCTACCTTCAGCGGTGGGACGACTTCAACGGACAAGTGGTCGATCACTTCGCCACTCGCAAGGCCCACATTGCTCGAACCAGATCCTCGAAGGGATATGCATTCTTGGGAGCCCGCGGCGGCGGCGATGTCCAGGAATACTACAACTGGGTCCAACAGGACAACGATGTACGACAGCGTTGGAACGCTACGTGCGAAGAACACGAGCGGCGGTTCCGAGAGTTCATGGCGTTCAGAGAAAAGATGAAGTAAGACCATTTATGGTTGTTATGGCGTTGGCGTACCGGCGCGAGAGAGCTGGCTGACGATGCTGGTTGACGATGCCGGCTATTCTCATCTCGGAATGTGTATTCCTGGCATTTTGCTTTCCTCATCATCAGATAGATACCCATATCACGGCTGCGACTATTGCATTTTCGTTTGGAGTTGAGAGATAGTTTGGCACATCAGGGGGCCTCAGTCGGGGAAATCGATGCGGAAGTTGAGTTGATGGGGCTATGAAGGCATGAGCGCCACTCTCGTGGTATGCGATTCAGCCTCGTGGCCCTGAAGCGCCCGATGAATTACGGTACGATTCGTGCCAGGCATGGGGCTGTCTCTGTATGCTCTGGAGGTCTTGTTCATCACCTCGTCTAACTGCTTGACTCTAGGTTATAATGGCGCAAGTTGGACTTGGGAGGGGAGCTTGGCATAGAGAGGGGGGGTGGTGTTTGGTGGTGGTGGTTGACGAGTCTCCTCTCGACAGCACTCGGGGACTTGGATTGTGAGATTCACTTGCACGTGTAGAAGTGAAGAAACTTGTGCCATCTGGAAACATGGCCTCTGTCTGATGATTCCGCGTGCTGCAGTTTTTGATGATGCGTTGTCTCGTCGAAGCGACCGTTGGACAAGTCGTCGTCTGGTACAATATGACTGCCCAAGCCTGACCGAACAGAGGGTGCTGCGTCCAACCAGGGCAGATGGCTAAAATAACAGCTGCCGAAGTACTTTGGTTGTGTGTGACCATGTCAGCAGCGAAGTTCAAGTTTGTAGAGTGCTCTGCTATTCTTGGCAAGCTCCAAGACAAACTAAACCGTCAGACAACTCGTTGCTCTGTCCTGCTACGGCTATTTCATCGAAACGCATCAACTGTTCTCTGACTTCTGACTCTGACTTGAATGCTTCTCCACTGCCAGCTACGCGCTACGGCAGAGTTCTAGTGCTGTTCGGCTCACTCAAGGCGACGTTGCCCCAGCAAGTGAACAGAACTGAGCTGGCACCTCTGCCACTCGCAGTCGCGCCAACTTGAGCGGGTTTCCCTCTCCGTTCAGCGCTCTCTGAATCATTAAGCACCCAGATCGGTACGCTCTTTCTCCAATGATAAAGGGCGCATCCTCCGCCACCTGTTCTCGCACCCTCTCTTCTCTTCTTCACACAACGACACCTCTTGGTCGTTTCTCGACTCTCTGCTCCCACAACCGCATCTCCTCCTTGGACGCAAGCTCAAGCCTTCATCTCCACTTCAACTACTTTATTCATCACTTCTTACTATCCAATCGTTCAACCCACCTCTTCTTCAACCGCCCAACATGTCGGACACCGAGGTGACTCCTGGCAAGCCTCTCCCCTGGACCGAGGAAGCCAAGGTACGTCGCCGCAGAGGCCAATTCATATTCTATCCATCTAATCAACTCACTGTAGTTTCAGTTCTTGCTTCGAATCATCGCCCAGCTTCGCGACGATGGCAAGACGATGAACTGGGCTAGAATCAACATGGCCGGCCGTACCACAAAGTCGCTTCAGAACATGTGGACCAAGATCAACAAGGAAATCTCCGAGATGGAGATGGCAGAGAATGGCGAGGACGGAGCGACTCCGACGATGCCCAAGCCATCTACCCGTAAGTACCTTGTTGAGCCCCAAGCTGGATGAAGGTGACTAACGTGAACCCCAGCACGCAAGGGTCGCGCCAAGAGGGTTGAGAAACCAGCGGCCACCATGGCCCTCGGCGCAAGCGATGATGAGGGCAAGGCCGATGTAAAGCCCACTCCGGCCATCCCCAAGAAGCGAGCCCCCGCTGGTGAGTCGTGCCATGTGGCCCCTGTCTTGTTTGCTCGCAGACGCTGACTTTTTTTGGGGTCATAGCTCGCGCGGCCGGCAAGAGCGCGGCCAAGAAGATCAAGAAGGCTGCCTCGGACGATGAGGCCGATTTCATGGCCATGGATGGCCGGGACTACGGATTTGACATGGAGATCTAGCTCTGCTCGAGGTCGCCGTTGGGTTCGGTCTGGTGCCGGCAGTTGAGGAGTTTGGGGATTGAGGTCTCCTTGCGTTTTCGATGCCGCCCGCGAACCCTTGCTTTCCGTTAGATCGGTACAGCCGTCTATGAGGACGTCTGGATGACTTATTGAGCGGTTTGGTTGGAGGCATCTTGGTCGGCTACGATTGCGTTTGTGTCTCTAGACATGGCGAGAATAGGCGGGATGTGTCTCGTCGACGGCACAACTTGCAATACTTGTTGGCTCAAATACCTCATGCTCTTGACGCGCACATCTACGCAGCCGAGGGGGAGTCATGGCGTCGCCGCACTTGCCACGCTTGCCTCGAGATCAGCAGCATCCATTTAGCATCCACGGGAGGCGAAGATGCGTGGGTGCGAGGGTATCGCGTCGCCCCGACGAGGCGCGGCAGCTGCTGCGGCGGCGGCGCTGTGGCGCCGGAACAGGGGGTGGCTGCTCACCGGCGGCGGCGGTGCTGCTGCCACAGTGCGCAGGAGGCTGCCGCATGTCCTGCTGATCCACCCTGGCGTCCAAGTTGCATCCATTTTTCCCCAGACTCACATCACATGGACGGCCAGTCCCTCCACCATCCTCTGCAACCTCTCCCAGGCGCGCCACCCTCCGTATCCGTATGCGCTGCCACCCTCCGCCGCGCCGACGACATCATCACGAGCCCGACGAGCCCGCAGCTGGAGCCCGCAGCTGGAAGCCGATCCCGGCCGCGCCGCGCTGCCGCGACCCTTTGAGCCTGCCTGCGCGTGCAAAACGTATGCCCGGCGCATAAAACGATCCCGTCTCTGCCTCCTGCCCCGTCTTCTCGACCGACGCGCCACTCGCGAACGTCTCCTGGATTCTTGCGGCGCCCCAAGTCGCGAGACTCCTGCACCCGTGCCAGAACCGCCCCTCATGAACGGCTCACGAGCGTCGGCCGCGGGCAAGAGAAAGGCCCCGGCTTCGCCTGCCCACGCGCCGCCCGCCAAGAGAGCCCTCAACGGCAGGCTCTCGGCCGACGACAACACCCCCGACGTCCAGGTTTACGACGACGACGACGACGACGACTCCGAGCTGTCGGACGACCTCCTTGCCCCCATCTACATCGACACGCCAGGCAGCCTGGGGGAATGGCAGGACACTATCCAGAAGGTCGTTCGCAACGTCGTCGCCATCCGCTTCTGCCAGACGTGCTCTTTCGACACCGACCCTGCCTTGACCAGTGAAGCAACCGGCTTCGTTGTCGATTCGGAGCGAGGGTACGTGCTGCAACGTGTTTCCTGCTGCTTGTGTGGCTCATGGCTGACGTGGGCCCGTTCCACAGGTACATCCTGACAAACCGCCATGTCGTCGGTGCCGGCCCCTTCTGGGGTCACTGCGTCTTCGATAATCACGAAGAAGTCGACTGCTATCCCGTATACCGCGACCCCGTCCACGATTTCGGCATCCTCCGCTATGACCCCAAGGCCATCAAGTATATGCACGTTGATGGCCTGGACCTGAGCCCGGACCAAGCCAAGGGTATGCTCCAGCACCGCGCCCCACGTGTCCATCTTGGAGCATCAGCTAACACGCATTTCCCAGTCGGCGTCGAGATCCGAGTTGTGGGCAACGATGCCGGCGAAAAGCTCAGCATCCTGTCTGGCGTCATCAGCCGCCTGGACCGAAACGCACCCGAGTACGGCGAGGGGTACAGTGACTTCAACACGTGCTACTACCAGGCCAATGCCGCCGCAAGCGGAGGCAGCTCTGGCAGTCCGGTCGTGAGCAAAGACGGTTCGGCGGTTGCCTTGCAGGCAGGTGGCCGCTCCGACGGCGCGTCGACCGACTACTTCCTGCCCCTGGACCGCCCCCTGCGTGCTCTTCAGTGCATTCAACAGGGCAGGCCTGTCACGCGTGGCGATATCCAGTGTCAGTTCTTGCTCAAGCCCTTCGATGAATGCCGCAGGCTGGGACTCAGCCCGCAATGGGAGGCTGCCATGCGAGAGGCGTTCCCGGACGAGACAAACATGCTGGTGGCTGAGATCATACTGCCTTGTGGCCCCTCGCACGAGAAGATCGAGGAAGGCGATGTCGTCGTCAAGGTGAACGGAGAGCTCATCACCCAGTTCATCCGTTTGGACGACATCCTGGACTCGAATGTCGGCAAGCCCATCAGGCTCCAGCTGCAGCGTGGTGGCCAGGATGTCGAGGTGGATATCGAAGTCGGAGATCTTCACAGCATCACGCCCGACCGCTTCGTCACGGTGGCTGGCGCAAGCTTCCACGACCTGTCGTATCAACAAGCTCGACTCTACGCGGTCCCTGTGAAAGGAGTCTACGTGTGTGAGTCGGCCGGGTCATTCAGGTTCGATAACACGGACAACGGATGGATCATCCAGACCGTCGATCACAACAAGGTCCCAGACCTCGACACCTTCATCGAGGTGATGAAGGGCATTCCTGACCGGGCCAGGATCGTTGTCACCTACAAGCATTTGCGAGACCTTCACACACTCAACACGACGGTTATTTACGTGGACCGACACTGGTCGTCCAAGATGAAGATGGCTATTCGAAACGACGAGACGGGCTTGTGGGACTTTACAGATTTGGGAGACCCGCTGCCTCCGGTGGCGCCCGTCCGGCGATCGGCCTCCTTCATCGAGCTGGACCACATGCCGCACCCCGGTATTGCAGACCTGATACGAAGTTTCGTCCACGTCAACTGCACCATGCCTGTCAAGTTGGATGGTTTCCCCAAGAATCGTAGATGGGGGATGGGACTGGTCATCGACGCCGACAAGGGCATCGTTCTCATCTCCAGGGCTATCGTCCCTTACGACCTCTGCGACATCACCATTACAATCGCGGACTCCATCATCGTCGAGGCCCGAGTAGTCTTCCTGCATCCGCTCCAGAATTACGCCATCATCAAGTACGATCCGGCCCTCGTCGACGCTCCCGTCAAAAGCGCCAGGCTGAGCAGCGAGCATCTCACCCAAGGAGCCAAGACGTATTTCCTGGGCTACAACAGAATCGGACGAGTTGTGCACGGCGCCACCACGGTGACCGAGATCACCGCTGTTGCGATCCCGGCGAACTCGGGAGCGCCGCGATACCGCGCCGTCAACGTTGATGCAATTACGATTGACAGCAACCTTGGCTCCACCTGCAACAGCGGCGTCCTCGTGGCCCCAGACGGAACCGTGCAGGCGCTCTGGCTCTCCTATCTCGGCGAACGATCGGCTTGCAGCCAGCGGGATGAGGAATACTACCTGGGTCTGGGCACGCCGACTCTGCTTCCCGTCATTTCGAGCATCCAAAAGGGCGAGACTCCTCAGCTGCGCATGCTGTCGGTGGAGTTCAGATCTGTGCAGATGTCGCAGGCCCGTGTCATGGGGGTTTCGGACGAATGGATCAAGAAGGTCACGCAGGCAAATCGATCGCACCACCAGCTGTTCATGGTCAGCAAGAGGACGTTCGAGCGGGGCGAGCACCCAGTGTCCCTCCTCGAAGGAGACATTATCCTGACCTTGAACGGCAAGATTTGCACCACGATATCGAACTTTGATGTCATGTACTCCAACGAGGTCCTGGATGCCGCCATCGTCCGAGAGTGCGAGGAGCTGCAGCTGCAGCTGCCGACGGTTGCCGCCAAGGACATGGAGACGGACCACGCCGTGTCCTTTTGCGGTGCTGTTCTTCATCGCCCGCACCAGGCAGTGCGGCAGCAGATCAGCAAGCTCCATAGCGAGGTCTACGTGTCCAGCCGGATCCGTGGCTCGCCCGCCTACCAGTACGGCGTTGCCCCGACAAACTTCATCACGCACGTCAACGGACAACCGACGCCTGACCTGGAATCGTTTATTGAGGCGACCCGCAGGATTCCCGACAACACTTGTAAGTCTAGCCCTGTGTGTCGCGGCAATGCGGTCAGTGCTAACGAGCTGTCAGACTTCCGTCTCAAGGCGGTAACGTTCGATAGCGTCCCGTGGGTCATCACCATGAAGAAGAACGACCACTACTTCCCTACGATGGAATGGATCAAGGACAGTAATGAGGCGTGCGGATGGCGACGAGTGACATACGAGGGGACGCATGTCTTCCAGGGAGAGGCTGTCGATGGGATCCCGCCAGTCGTCGAGGATACCGAGCTGGAGTAGGTGGCTGTCGGCGAAGCCTCCACCTGGCAGTGCGTGATGGGACGTTCCAACCCCAAGCAGGGGATTCAGGAACTTGGCATTGGGATCGGGGCGTTGACATGGCTATGAAGGATTCCCTGGAATTTTCTGGAGCTGTTTTGCAGCTGTGGTGTACGGCAACCTCAGCAAGTGCCCAACTCTCCTGTCAGCGGGGAAGTTAAATAGACCGGCATACAGGCTCTGCTCCGTCGGGCGACGGGGTCTAATTGTAGAGACTTTAATTGCAGAGACGATGTTGCCACATCGAGCGCATGGACAAGTTACTGCTCGACGTGGCGGAATGAATGGAAGCTGTGGCGGGGATTTGCTGCGCCCCGCAACGGCCAGACCACCGGTGTCTGCCTGCCGGCGATGGCCTCTACGTCCGCGGCACGGAGAAATACCATCAGCCTTGTTTCCCATTGCAATCACCCTCCGTCGCGACGACTGTCTGCGTGCCCGGTCTTCGCGCGTCTCCCAGGCAAGACGCTCACCATGGCTCCGCAGGCGACCCTCGTGGTACGTCAACCCGGCGCACCCCGCCATGGGCATCCGTGACGCAATGGTCCGTCTCATCATTAACGCCTTGTCGCAGACGAAGCTCAAGGTGCAGCTCAAGCTCGCCATCGCGCGGCTGCGCATGGTGCAGCAGCGCGATGAACAGCTAGGGAAGACGCATCGGAGGGCCATGGCCCAGCTGCTGGAGGCGGGCAAGATCGATTCCGCCACGATCCGCGTCGAGAACATCATACGCTCCGACATCACCAGCGAGCTGCACGAGCTGCTGGAGCTGTACTGCGAGCTGCTGCTTGCGCGCGCGGGCCTGCTCGAGGGCTCCGTGTGCGATGCGGGCCTGGAAGAGGCCATCAAGAGCATCATCTACGCAGCGCCCAAGACGGAGATCAAGGAGCTGGGGACGGTGCGGGTGCTGCTCGCGGACAAGTACGGCAAGGAGTTTGTGCTGGCGGCCATGGAGAACGCCGACGGCAAGGTCAACGACAAGGTCGTCAGGAAGCTCAGCGTCGAACCGCCCAAGAAAGAGCTGGTCCAGGGCTATCTGGAGGAGATTGCCAAGGCATACGGCGTGGACTGGCCCAGGGGCGCGAGGGCAACCCCGCCGCCTCCCGATATGACGGACGATGACGACGGCGCGGACGACGACGACCCCTCGGGCGGACAGGCGCAAAAGGTCCTGAATGAGCCCCTCGCGGCCGAGCGGAAACGGTCAAGGGGCGAGGAGGAGCTGAGCCGCGCAACGCCGCCGAGGGGCCTCGGCGGTCCCAAGAGCCCGCTGATGGTGACACCCCCGAGGATGACGACGGACAACGTGCATCCCAAGGTGACGCTGGGGTCGATGGAGCTGAAACCCGACAAGAAGGAGCCGGAAGGGGCGGTGCCGGACATTGGCGACCTCGAGAGGAGGTTCGCGGCGCTCAAGAAGCGATGATCGAGGGGGTTCCGTCCATGTGGCGTCGCTGGCCGATGTACGTCTCTGGACATGCCCAGCCGAGGGCCTTGACGGCATCGAGTTTTGAACACGGCGGAATGAGTCTGCGGCCTTCCTCCGCCCCGTGCCGCACTTGTCCTGTTGATATTGGCTGGCGTGCGCGCGCCCTCGAAGTGTCTGTCTGAACACACCGTTGCCAGCCTGGCAACCGGGCAGCTGCCAGCTGCCCACAGCTCGCGGCCTGATTTTTACGCCGTGCACTGCTTTCTTGACTGTAATCTCTACGCGTCGTTGTTTTGATGTGCAAAACTTTTCCCCTTTCCCACCGCGTCTCCCGTTGATGGTTGGTTTTGGTTTCGGTTTTCGTCGCAACCAACATCATCAACTGCAGCACATCCGTCCCGAAAACCTTCTTGCTCTCTTCATCCAGCATAAAGCCGCCGTCGTCGTCGGTCCCCTTGCACCGTCAACTACCATGGACTCCAACGAGCAGGTCCTCTGGAACCTCCGCGAGGTGGTCGGCCTGAACGGGTTTCGCAGCCTGGCTGACCTCGCACCCATGCGCCAGGAGAAGCTCGAACGTCGTCTCACTGCCGCCCAGCACCGGCTTTCCCCCGTTAGCATCGCTTCCATCTATGCCACATGGCTGCAGGAACAGGCATTTCGCGAGGCCGCCATGCCGCCCGTTCACGTCGTCCAGCGCTGGTGCCACTACCTGGCCCACCGTGGTTGCAAGAAAAACGATCTCCTTGTCGTCTGGATGCGGGCTGCCCTCACCACCTTGGAGAAATGGTGCGACGCCATGTCCCCTGACAGGGTCCGCGATGTGCGACAGGCCATCTGCGACGAAATTGCTGCTTCGTATCCCGTTGGAAATCCCGACATCGCCGTGGATGTGGACGCCATGGATGTGGACGCCATGGATGTTGACGCCATGCCCTGTCAAGGCACCCTCAACGAGTTCGGAGACATGACCACGAATGCCTACTCGTATTCGTCTGCAGTTGGCGTTCCCCCATCGAATGACTACTCGACTCCTACCGAGTCCAGTGGCAGATACCCCGGTTTCGGAATGGTGAGGGCTACCGGCAGCTCGACCTCGACTCCGGATGATGAACTGACGTCTGAGGAGCTCCCGCCCGAGGTGTACAGAGCGGAAGAAGTCAAGCACGTCTGTGGGCGATGCAACGTCAAGGGTAGGTGGTATTCCCATGAGATGGTGCGCAAGTTTCTAACAATGCCACAGGTCACTACCCCGGCAACTGTCCAGCCAAGTCAACCAAGGATGAATGTCAGACCTGTGGCACCAAAGGCCATTCCGGCAGAACTTGTCCCGGCAGAAACTTTGGATACGGTCCACGTTCGTCTCTAAGCTCTCACACTCCGATGGCGGACCAAGTCTCACACCAGCCCTCAGTCCCTCCTCGTCGCGGCAGAAAGACGGATCCATATCGCCCTTGGACTCGAGACGACAATCAGCAGCAGCAGCAACCTCCCCCCCCGGGTGGTCTCCAGGACCTCTCTCTCGGACCAAGCACCCAAGGCAAGCCGGGCGGCAACTCTTCATTTGCCACGGAGGAACGCGCAGCTGACTTGTTTGACCTTGGAGCAGGGACTCGTGGTTCTGGGCGCAACCGAGGCGCCCGTACGGACGGTCGTCTGTCACCTTAGAAGGACGTGAGTCGATCGACGCCGTCCCCGAGTCGTGGTCACGAGCTAACCTGCGACACAGGACGACGACCAGTTCAAGCTGAAGCCGATCGACCAGATGAACCAGGTCGAGAAAGAGGCCTTGAGGAAGGCCGACGAATTCCTCGCGCGACTCTCAAACGAGGTCGCGATGGAGACTGCGACGCGACAGCCGGCGCCGGCCAGCGTGCTCACGAGTTCCACGGCCGGGCACACCGCGAAGAAGCAGACGACCAAGGCCGGTCACAGTCGGATCCCCGTCCTGGGAGCGCTGGTCGAGCCGGCGCGTCCCAAGCCGAAAGCTCCGCCGGCTGTCGCGTCCAGCGCCGACGTGGAGATGGAGGACAGCGGTCCTCCATCGGGCACGGCGGAGTCGGAGGCAAAGCCTTTGGTCGAGCTGGGCGTGACCACCAAGCCGGTGACCGACGAGTCCGGGCACGCCACGGCGACCCAGGCGTTGTTCCAGAACAGGGAAAACGTCTGGGTCAACCGGGCGTCGCGCAAGACGGCGCTGGAGATGTGGGATGAGATGGACGCGAAGGCGGCCGAGGAGAAGAAGGCGGCCGAGGAGAAGAAGGCGGCCGCAAAGAAGAAGGCGGCCGAGGAGAAGAAGGCCGCGGATTGACAGGGTCAGGCGGGTGATCAAGATAACCGCTCGCGGCGGAGGATTTTTTTCGATTCAGATAGGCCAAAACGCCATCCATGATGCCTCGTCCCTTGGGCAATGCGCATACAAACCGATTCCCAGACGCCGCCAGCATTTCGGTAAATTCCCTCGTAAATGGCGTTGCACACAGGTCCCTATTCCAGCTTGTCCAGGTGCTCCAGCCGCGTCAGCACGACCTGCTTGCTCGTCTCCTCAATCTCGCCGGCTAGGAACACCTCATCGAGGATGGCGTAGACCTTGTAGAAGTTGAAGACGAGGTCGAGTTCACAGACGTTGCCGAAGAAGGCGTCGAGGACCTCGACGAAGAAGTGGATGGCCTCGAGGTAGGCGAGCTCGTTGTCGTTTGTGTCGACGCAGGCGCAGAAGAAGAGCCCGGCGTAGCGGCGGTAGACGATCTTGTTGTTGCGGAACTCGACGAAGTTGGACTGGTACTTTTGGTCGCGGGGGGCGACGAGGCGGTGCACCTCGCCCTTGAGCTTGATCTTTTGCTCGTCGCTGTAGGGGGCGTACCACTTGGCGAGACGGGTCTTGCCCCTATACACACACGGTCAGCCGCGCCGAGTTGCGGAGCTGCGGGGGAGGAGGGGAGTACGGACTGTCGGTTCTGGATGAGGATAAAGGACAGCATCGTGGCCTTGGAGTCGGGCGAGGGGGCTAGCGGACGGTTTGGACCCGTTGGAGAGGCGTCGTCGAAACTGAGTTGTGAGGTTCAAGAGCGGTAGTGCAATGCCATTGGCCGGATCGTCGGCCACGAAGGCGTCACGGGAATTATTAAGCAGACGTGGCCGCCAACGGCATCAGGCATCGCAGGGCACCGCAGGCTCGAACACCGAGAAACTTGGTGCAGCGCTTGCATACGACGAATTGCGAAGACTGCCAAAGATGCCTTGCAATTCCAGATTCGTTCATCATCAAGCACAGCCGCGTGCATTGCATTCTATAGATGAGCATAATCACATGCCAACACGTGCACAGGTTCAGGTTGTTGCCCCCCACACATGCCTGAGGCCCACCATGTCTATGCATGCCTGAGGCCCACTTGGCTTGTCGATCTCGACCGCATCCTCCATCTGCAGGTTGCCATCTGGGAGCGTATCACGCATCCTGCCATCTCTCCTCCCCCGCGCCCTGCCGTCCGTCCACTGCTCTTTCAATTGCCCTCGACGGCTCGGCCTGCCGGCATCGACCCGCACGACAACGTGTTGTATCCCCATCGCCGTTCGTGTGCCGTTGCGATGGGATCAGCCTCGAGACACTGCCCGTCATGGCGTCCGCAAATCCCCTCCGGCGGCTGACAACAGTCGTCTGGGGCGACTGGCAGACCAATGCCCTCTGGCAGCGCATCCTCAAGTATTCCATTGCCTGCGCCATCGCCGTCATCATTGCCATCCTGCCTCCCTTCGAGGCCAACTCCACCTTTCTGACACCAATGGTCATAGTCTTCGCCCATCCCGGCCAACGGATGGGCGTCATGATTGAGTCCTTGCTGATGATTCTCTTTGGATCTCTACTGGGGCTGGCGTGGTCGCTGCTGGGATTGTACCTCTCGAGTCTGGTTGAAGCCGTCAGCCCACCAGCCTCTTACGCGCTTCGGGCTCTCTTTCTTCTCGTCTGCGTCCTCCTTCACGGCTATGTGAGGTCCTCGAGCCCTCGGATGTTTAACTTTGTTTTCTTTCTGCTTGTTGCAGCGCTGTTGGCAATCCAACTGCCCAGCACCGCGACAGCCTCTCTCTTCACCACCATCTACATTCCCATCCTCCTCGGCGGGGGTGTCTTGCTGGTCGTCAACCTCGCCATATTCCCAGAGCTCTCCAGCAGCTATCTGGGTTCGTCAACAATCAATACCCTCTCAGAGACGATGGACACCTTGACGAGAGCAACCCACTGGTTTGTGACCCCCGGCGGCGATGTGGAAGAGGCCAAGGACCAGCAACCCCGGCTCGGTGCTGCTCTGCCAAACAGAAGCGGCCACCGTTCCCTCAAACATGGGAAGCGCAGGAGAAAGTGCCATGTTCGGAAATCCATATCCGAGTTCCCGAACCCCTTTCACACGGCCAGGAGCCAGTCCAGCTTTGCTGCCGTTCCTCCTCACCTCACCACCCTGGCCCATCTCACGGAGCAAAAGCCCAAGCTCCGAGCACAACTTTCTCGCTGCAAGACTGCCCAAGACGAAGTCAACTTTGAGATTTCCATCTCGTCTCTGCCGCCTATGGCGATGAAACCGGTCAGCACGCAGTACATGGCCGGCATGGTTCAAAACATCATCACCCTCATTGGCGCGTGCGAGAACAAGCTTGTCCTTGTCGGCAAGGACAGCAACGAGGACGAGTCGTCGACGGACAAGGAAGAGCAAGACCTCCCCATCGCACCCAAACCTTCGGCAGAACCCCCGCAACCCACACCAACTGCAAGGCCAAAGGATAAGAAGAGGAAGAGCCATTTTAACAAGGTGGACAGTGTCAAGCCTGTCAAAGAGATTGAGAAGACTGGCAGTGCACAGCTCCTCGAATCGATTCTTACACGCATCCACGACCCCGTACAGGAGTTCCAGTGCTCATTGAATGAGGCCGTTAGTCTGGTGATATCGTGCCTAGCGTGCTGCTTCGATGTTCCAACGCTTCCGTCTGGCGCCCCTACGCCCAAGGGCATACCGCTGGAAGAGATTGACTTGCGGATCGATCAGTTCATTGATTCGCTGACGCTGTTCGATACGAGGTCCGCCGAGGAACTCAAACGAGCTACGATGGATCAAACAGGCCAGTCTGTTGACTTTATGCCTCGCATGGAGACTTTCCTCGTATCGTCCTTCATCCTTGCGTTTCGAGACTCTGCGGCACAGGTTCTGCAAATGCTCCGTCATGCTCGACATCTCGTTGAGAAACGACAACGGCGGCATGACCGCTTGCGTCTCTGGATGCCGCAGAAGACAAGCATTCGACAGTGGCTCTCCACTGGAGGCGAGTCGGATGCCATGGTTCTGCCTGAGAATGCTACAAAGGCTGCCCGCACAGGCAAGGATGGTCGAGCAGTAGCACCATCGGCGCAGAGTGAAGGCTTGCCATCAGGCAACAAGAAGCTTTCGAGGCAGGCGGCTGATGAAGAATTTTCTATTGGGCTAAACAAGAACGAGCAACGGCAGAAATCGGAGAGGCCAGTCGAAGCTAGACAGCGTCCCAAGAGGAAATCCAATGCCGCGAATACCGGGTGGCTAGCGAGAACCAGGGCAAGGGCAGCCGACATCATGGAGTGGGCGCAAGACTCGGATGATGTGGACTATGCTCTAAAGCTAGCCATTGCCATTTTCATTGTCACTTGGCCGGCATTCGTGGCGTCGTGGAATGCATGGTACACCGACGTTCGCGGCGTCTGGGCCCCTCTGCAACTGATCGTGGTCTTCGAGGTGGCCATCGGCACCTCACTCTTCATGTTCGCCGTTCGCCTGTTTGGCGTGGTGTTCGGCTGCGTGGTTGGCTACCTCGCCAACGAGATCGGGAGAGGCAATCGCATTGCTGTAGTTGTCATCTTGCTGTTCGGGGTTGTGCCCTCCGTCTACATTCAGGTTGCCACCAAGTATGTCAAGGCTGGCATCATGTCCATTGTTTCGATGGCCGTCGTCGCTCTCGGTAAACCGTACACCCAGTTCTCTCTTTGAGATGAAGCTTATCCTCTATCTAGCTGCTGTGAGAAAAAGTTCAACTGCATACGAGGTTTTCTACAAACGCCTCGTTGCGTTTCTTGTCGGTGGCCTTGTCGCCATGCTTGTTGAAATTGTCATTGCGCCAGCTCGGGTGAGAGATCGCTTAGTGGAATCTCTGTCTGCGTCGGTTCGCCAGGTTCAGAAAATGCAGGCCGCCCTGGCTGTCGGGATCGATGGACCAGAGCGTCCCAACATCCGATCTCACACACTTCTCGCTCGCTTCAACCACGCCCGCGACAAAGCACAGGGGGCACTCGCCGCCGCGGAGTCGTTTCTCCCATTCTGCCTCAGCGAGCCTCGCCTCAAGGGCAGCTTCAAGCCGATTGCGCCCATCTACCGGGAGATCATCTATGTTCTTCATCAGATCATTGATCGAATGGACAACGTCGTGCAGCTCCGCAGGGCGTACGGCTCCTCTATCCTGGAGGACTTGAACCCCAAAGTTTACGCATATCGAAGGAATGTGGCTGCCAGTAGCACCCTGATCCTGTTTTCCGTCGACGAGGCTCTGACGACTTGGCTGCCGCTCCCGCAGTTTATCCCATCGGCTCGGCTGGCGCAACTGCGTTTGATAAACCGAGTCCGTGAGATCCTCACGTCGTCAAACTCGGGAGGGCCAAAGGCGGGCCTGGTCAAGACCCTCGAGGCGAAGACTAAGTTGGATGAGGAGACGGCGGATATAATCACCAAACGCAAGTTCCTCTCGTGGAACGCCAGCACGGCTGGTCAGATGGAGATTATCGAGTATCTCGAGGAACTCGTCGAGCTAGTCAAGCTGCTGGTGGGCGTCAACGCCTTCAGAAGCGGCATGCTGGAACGGCCAAGCTACAGGCAATACATTCGACACGTTGAGACGAACCAGGAACCCACGGCCGAGGTCGGCTCGACGCGCTCGGGGACATCAGCGCCTGCAGCGCCTGCAGACGAGCACAGGCACAATACATTTTTTCCAGCGCAAGGCCTAAGAGCCAGCCAATCGCTCAGGGGGGCAGCCACGGTGTCGCAACTGGCAGGAAGATCAGAGAGATCCGGGGAGAGCAACGCACAGAGCGATGGAGCCGCTGACGATAACGAGAGCGAGGACGGGGATAGCGGGATTCCGCGAAGCCTGCAGAGGGTTGGGACGAGATTACGGCAGGACAACGCCGTTATCAGGCGAAGAGCGTTTACGGTTGGGGGTGCAGCATAGGTAATGGCTTGCGTCTACGGGGGTGATTTTTGGGGGCATATGACGAATTGATGTTAGAGGGCATTTCTTGCTGTGGCTATAACCCGTATCTCTCTCATGACTGATGAACCGGACAGACTGAAACTCTACACTCGCACTCATGCGTGCTCCCATTGTGTTATGAAACCCCAGCTGCGTAACTCGTGTATGGATGGATAAGCTCTCGAACACACCAAACCAAATCGAGAATGACTAGCAATAGGCAAAGCATAAAGCAACAAGCAAGTCTCGCAAAGCATTACAACCACAGCCCTTGGCGCCTCAAATGATATTGAGCGTCGTGTGCAGCACCAGCTTGGTGCCGTTGAGCATGGCACGCGACTTCTTCGGCCTCTGCTGGAAGCGGCGGAACGCCTCCTGGACGTGCCGCGGCTCGATTGGCGTCTTGCCCTCGCTGGGGGGGTCGAAGAGGCCGGGCTCACGCGCTCGCTTCTTGGTCCCCGCGTTGTCGGCGCCGCTCTGGGCGCGCGCCATGTCCTCCTGCTCCTTGGCCTTGAGCGCGATCTCGGTGAGCGTGGCGACCATCTCGAAGGTCAGGAAGCCGAGGATGTCGACGATGTCATCCGAGGGCTTACTGTCGGTTACGATACCGAAGCCCGCCCACTCGCGGAAGCGCTTGCCCTTGCGCCAGGTGAAGGACGCCTGACGGTATTCAGACCAGGTCACGTACTCCTCGCGAGTCATGACCTTGGTGCGCTCGTCCGCCTTTCGGAGGCGCTGGAGGGTGATGTAGTTCATCTCGTCTTCGTCCTCGTCCTCTTCGTCGTCCCGCTCGGGCACCTCGACGGCGTAGTACGAGGCCGGCTCCCAGGGGAGTCCGATCTTGGCCTTTTTGTTCTTTTTGGCGGTTTCGTCGACGGGGCCGCCGCCTCCCACGACACCGCCGACGGGGTCGTCGCCCGCGGCGAGGTCGGCGTCTGCGCCCTTGTCGTCCGAGTCCTTTACGTTCTTACGCACGTCCTTCCACGACAGGAATGTTCGAAGACGGGAGACTTTGGCCTGGTCGTGCCGAATCTGGAAGATGAGGTCGTTGGTGCTGATGGACTTGGATCCACGACGCGAGGCCAGCTCCGTGCAGTTTCGAAGCTGTTCAAGACGTTGGTACGAGCCAAATTCTTCGTTATTGCGCAAACGGGTGTCTTACCAATTCGATCACCTGCTGCCGCACGATGTCCTCGATGATGCTCGTCGTCTCAACGGAGGGCTCCGCGGTCTCGCCAGAGACGTACATCATCTGTTGGATAGAGTTAACAGCCTTGTCCCTGTTCACCTGTTCTCTGCTTGGCACCTGGGTAGCAACAATTGATCGGACGTATGGGCTGATGCTCATGGCGGGCAACCGAGTCCACCGGATCAAGGTGTGTTTGGTAGGCCGAGGATGATAGACTAGGAAGCGCACCGGTGTGCTGGTGTTGCGAGAGGAAATATCGTAGAGACCCGGGACTCGACGAGAGCCTCGGGTACGCCAGGGTATAGTTGCGAGATGCAAGAACTTGTGTGCCGGTTGCCGGCCGGACAGGTCGCAGCCAGGAGCGCAAGCCGTCGAGCTGTTCGGACAGAGTGCTCAGAACTCCACCTGACACGCCTCTTGATCTCTTTGGGTCTGACTGCTGCACGTGTCGGGCGGATGAACTGAAGCTGCCCGTCGGGGCCTCGTCCAGTGACTGAAGGACGTGCGGCACGACTCGCAATGATTCACGGCCGGCTCTGGTGCTCAGCTGGCCGTCCTCCAGGTGTTATCGCTGACTGTGCTGCCTCTTCCGGTGCCAATATCCACGAATAATGGTTCCACGGCTACAGAGGTCGGCCTTGGTTGGTATCCAGACTCCGCCGCCGTTGCATCACCCGTAGCCGACATCGTCTCCCAGCCCAGCGAAGCGCAGAACCAAGAGAGTGCCATAGAACGAAAGATATGACTCACTTGGCTGATTTCTTGGCGATATTTGTACGCCTTGCTATCCTTGGAGTCCGCCATCTTTGCGGCGTTGTCCAGAGACTCGGCCAGCCAGTTTGCCTCGCCTACTCCCGATCCAACCGCTGCAAGCCAGGCCAGGCTCTGCCTGTGCCTTTCAGCCCTCGCGAGCAGCAACGGCTGCCTCGACTCCCCAAGCGGCAGGTCGTCCGAGCGATGCCGGTAGGGCCGTGACTGCTCCGGAGGAGAGCGGCAGGACGACCTGCTTGGACGTCGGGGACGTCGTGTCGATGGAGTGGGAGTGGTCTTGGCTCAATTGTATCGTAAAATGAATAATCCAAAGAGAAAAAATACCAGACTTCGTTCTTATGCGAGCACAATTGTTCCAAGCTCGCGCAGCGACAGATGGGATGGATATTGATGAAAGCAACTGAGGAACGCGACGGACCTGGAGCTTACAATACCTACGTGACGTTGCGAAGTACGAAGCACGAAGCAAGGATCGTGCACCTAATGCATGATGGTGGTTTATGCGCGCTATGCACTTGGTCAATTTATGCACTTGCTAAGGAGAATGCTGAATGCTGGGTTGCACGTGACTACGGGTCCACTTCCGACTACAACACCGTGCAATGCAACGCCGTGCAATGCAACACCGTGCAATGCAATGCTTCCTGTGGTATCCCGTCATTGCGCGCCTCACCACTTGGTATCTTGCCTTACGCAGACTGTCCATTTCCCATGTTATCCATGACTCTTTTCCCAAACGAGCCAAATCCAGTTCCCTTGGTCCCCCACGCCAGCACGTAATGCGATGCCAGCAGCTGCCACTCCTCGACCTCGTCCAGCCCCTCGAGCACGTCTAGCCGCTCCTTTTGTACGGCATTGACCCATTGGTCCCACGCATCCTTGATTGTCGCATGGCCAACCTCTTCAAAGCCGGCCTCCTGTAGCCGGCTTTGCTGGGCCTGGGGATCCCTGTATCGCTCCAGGCTTGGCATCTTGATGTCGCGCGCCTTGAGGTTTGAGACCATGACCTTGCCAAATACGTCATCCAGGGGCATGGGCTCGTAGATGATAATGGCCAAGCTAGCCATCCTTGAGTGGAAGAAGTTCAAAACACGCGCCGAGGCTTGCTGGGTGAGATAGCAAAGGCAGCATTCGGAGATGATGAGGGTGGGCACGTCGGTTCGAATCGAAGCGGGCATCGCCGAAGCAAAGTCGGTGTGCATGTTGCGGAGGTCTACTGCATGGCAGTGGTATCTGCCGCCCCGGACGTGTCGGGCGCTCCACGAACCACCTTCGGTCGCGTCCAGCTCTTCAAATAAGTCGGCCAGGCCAGGCGTGGACTGGACAATTTGGTACTTTTTGCGACAGGTAGGCTCGAAGTCGATTTCGTGGTAGACTAGCCAAGCCATACCGGGCATCTCGAGCAGCCGAAAGGGCCTTGTATCAGTGCCGGCGCCGAGGGATATGATCTGTTTCGGCCTCTCGTGGTCGGGGAGGTGCTCATTGGAAAGAAAGGCAAAGACAACCAGGTCCAAGGCCAAGGTCCGCATGTATGTCCCTTGAACACGTCAGGGCGGTGGCACGGGAGGGAGAGATGGGTTCAGGCGAAAGAGCATACCTCGGTTGATGATAGGCAACCGTCTCGTCGGCGGACCCGAGACAAAGCACCGGGCGTACTTGTCGTGGAGATAGCCCGACTCGACCATGCTCAGCCTCGACACGGCGGCATCCGTGTCGGTGTCCTGGATGATGGCATCGGGAGAAGCGCCAGAAGCCGACGGGCGAGCGTCGCGCGCACCGCCACCTCTGCCGCCTCCTCTGCCGCCGCCTCTGCCGCCGCCTCTGCCGCCACCGCCTCGCAGGCTGAGGAGGTTGGGGATGGACGGCGCTGCCATGGCGAAGGATGAACGACGATGCCGAAATACCCAGGAGTCGGCCTAAGGGGTGGAAGTGTAGACGGAGGAATTGGCCGTCGTCGGGCTCGGTGCCGTGCACATGGAGCGAGCACACGGCGCTTGCGTGGAGGGGCAGGCGGATGACGACGCCACTTCGTCTGGGGAGCGCAGCTGCCCAAAGTCTCGGGGGACGAAGGAGGAGACGCGGCAGGCTGCAGTGTCACGATCCCTGGAGGGCCATGGCGTCAGGGCAATAAATGCCGTCAGGGCAAGAAATGCCGTCCTCGGCAGGTCTGCTCAACCGCGTGCGCCGGTTAGACCCTGACGATGCAGGTGCGCCAATCGGAGACCGCCTGTCGGGCAACCGCCGCAGCCCCCAGCAGAGCCTCATCACGACCCCCGTGCGTACGAGTCCCAGCCGCCGCAAAGCTTGCTCCAGTTGACTGGTTTATAATTCATGCGTGAGCTCTACGGTCGTAACCGCCCAGCTGGATAACTCCCCTCCCATCCTCGCCAGGCAAATCTCGAAGCCTCCCACGCGCCATTACCCTCCCTTTGCCTTCCATCGCCATGCCGTGGCCACATCTGCCGTGCCTTTCGTCCCCTCGAGACGTCTGCCTGGCCCTTTCAAAGCGTGTCGTAAATCCAATCATCATTGCTAGCCGTCTTCTAGTATATGGGTGGGTTGCTCCAAAAAAAAGCCCCGGCACAGAAGGGAGGGGGGGGAGGGACGGTTTGCAAAGTGCAAAGGGGGAACAAAGGGGACGGAGTGGGGGAAAGGGGAAATCAAGGGGTTCTCAACGGCAGCCCTGGCTGGAGCCGTGCCGTGAGGGGTATGATGGTCTAATCGTTTCTACTCTCGACGCCGCCAAAGCAAACGCGCACGGATGTCTACGACTTGTTGAAGAACCAGCTGCTCCGCTTGTTGGTGGCTCCCTCGTTCTGGATGGACTGGATGGTCGGCACGACTGGCGCAGCGTCGCCACCGCCGCCGCGCAGGGGCTTCGCGATGCGACTGCCAGCAGTAGCAAAGTTGAAGCCTGCGCCGCCCGCGTTGAGTCCGCGGGTGCTGCCGGCCTTGGCCGCCTCGAGGCGTTCCTTGACAGAGGCAAGTTGAACCTCGAACCTGAGACGCCGTTGTTAGCATTCGTTTCGCCCCGTGGGTCCGGGGCTTCATACTTGTGGTTGGCCGTCGCCATCTTGTCTTGGCTGTCCTGCAGGAGGCTCTCCAGGCTCTGGATGCGCTCGTTCCTCGCAATGAGCTTGCGCTCGGCAATGGCAACCTCCTTCTTGAGAGCCGAGTTCTGCTCCACCAGCTGGCGCTGGACCTGAGTGAGCTGCTCCAGGTTCCTCTCCAAAAAGGCCATCTTCTTTTGCTGGGCCCGGTTGTTCGACGACCGTAGCACGTTGTTGTACTGCTCGCGCGTCTCGTCCAGTGAGATCTCCAGCTCGACCACGCGCTCGCAGCGGTTCTGCAGGTCCCGCATCAGGCTCTTCTTCATCACGTCGAACTCGGCAATCTGTTGCTGGATGGTCTTGCCGTTGGCCATCGGCGCACCAGCGCCCGTCTTGACGCGCTGCTGCAGGTCCTCGATGAGCATCTTCATCCTCGAGTTCTCCGACACCTTTTGAGCAAGATCCGTCTTCATCTCATCGACAAGCTGTGTCTGGACCGTCTGCCGGTTTGCATAGGCATCCTGGAGGCGCGCCTTGACCTCCTCCACGTCACCGTCGCTCATGTTGCGCGTCAGGGCGTCCTCGTACTTCTGCTGCAACGCCTCCAGTCTCTCCTCGAGCTCTTGTCTCCGACGAGCATCCATGTCGCTGGACGAGGCGCCGTACATGGATAGCTCTGCTTGCCTGACGATGCCCTGCGTCTCCACCAGCTTCGCTCGGAGCGTCTTAAACTCGTCGGGTGCGACGTTGTCACCTATGGTGCTCTGTTCGTGCAGCCTGTCGATGTGCTGGATCGCTTCGCCGATCGAGCGCTCGTTCTCGCTAAAGACATCACCGCCGAGATCGAAGCCGGCCATCATCTTGGCCATCTTCTCCGCCTTTTTCTTCTCCTTTTCGTCCAACGCCGCCCCGTTTTCCTTGGCGCTCATCTTGACATCCAGGAACTGCTGCTTGACATCATCCAGCTCGGCGGTAAGCTCCGAGTTGGCCTCCTTCAGCGCATCCATGGTGATCTGGGCCTCCTTGCTCTCAAACGCCAGCCGCTCGAGCTGCATCTTGAACTCGTTCACATCTGTCGTGAGTTTTTCGTTGTCTTTGCCCAGTTTGCCGTTGTGGTCCTTGAGATACGTCATCTCCTCCTTGGTCTCGCGGAGCTGCTTCTCCGCCGCCGTTGCCTGCGTCTCCCTCTCTGCGAGCTGATCCTGTAGTTCATTTTCCCGGCGCAAGAACTCTTCGCGTTCGTCCTTCTCCAGCGTCAAGCTGGGGGTGCCGGCGCGCTCCGAGATTGCGGGGGTCTCTGATCGGCTCTCGGTGGGTGGGCGTGATGGCGTGGACGGCCGCGGCATCCTCGCATCGGCCTTGGCCCCCACAACGCCATCGACGGACGCCGAATGCACCCATCTCTCCTTGGGGACCGACTCTCCGGCACGCCACAGCTGAATCTCCCCTTCCAAGCTCGAGATGTAGCTCTCGAAGTTGGTGACCTGGCCCTGGGCCTTCTTGAGCAGCAGCTTGAGCTCAGCAGGGCTCAGCTCCGCGTTGACCTTGGCCTTGTTCTTGATGGACTTGGCTCTCGTGCCAAATCTCAGGGTGCCCAGGGTTTCGGCATCATTGTAGCTGCTGGGGGAGCAGTTGATGATGAGGGTTGTCCGGCTGTTGCCACCCAGGGACTCTTGCAAGATGCGCGTCAGCTTGGAGTCGCGGTACGGGATATGTGACGATTTGCCATCGGTCAAGGCGTTGATGACCATGCCCAGGGCACTCAAGCTCTTGTTGATTTTCTTGGCTTCCTCGAGCGTCTGCCCGCTGGCGCCAGTCTTGCCCACCTTTTCGCTACCGGCCAAATCCACCAGGAACAGCTGGCCGCTCTTCGCGGACCCGGTCTCGACATTCTTCTGGGTGATTGTGACGACGAAGATGGAATGCGATCGCGACGACTCTTGGTTCATGTTCGTAGCCGCCACGGCGCGGGAGTTGCCTCCCCTCCTCATCACCTCGTACACCTCCTGCACGGTCGAGACGTAAATCTCGAGCAGCCCCTTGACGTAGACGCCGCGGTTCTTCTCTTCGTGCACCGGCAGGTTGTCGTTTTGCGGGGCCAGCAGGTCTCGGATCCTCTCCATGTAGATTTCCATGTAGCTGACGCGAACGGTGTACTCGATGGTGCCGGGGCTCGACATGATGCTGGCGAAGATCTGCTCGACGATGCGCGGGATGACACCCCTGCCCTCCTCGTCATCGATGTTGGAACCCATCATGGTGTATGACTTGCCGGCGCCGGTCTGGCCATAGGCGAAGACGGTGCCGTTGTAGCCATTGAGGATGTCGTCGACGGTGGAGCGGATGGAGAAATCGAAGATGTCCTGCTGCTTGCATTCCATGTCGAAGACCCTGTCGAAGGTAAAGGTGCCCTGGGCTTCCCTGGACTGGAACAGCAGCGTTAGCCGGGTAGATGCATGCATGGCACGGGGCGGCGCGGCTAGCCGCAGCACGGGACGGGTGGCGGCCGTACTTCGAGAGAGCAGGAGTCGTTGGAGTCGAACGACACGATGGGCTTGCCGCCCGATTCCAGCTCGACCCGGTTCTGGGGCCGGAACCGGGCCACGACCTTGATGCTGTTGGCAGACATGATGACGCTACTGGTGTCGCGGCGAGAGCGCGGTCATGAGGCGCGGGTGCGCAGTCGCCGTCGACGTCGGGTCAGGGGCGGTGGGCTGGACCGCGGGTGGTGGGCGGTGGGCGATGAGGCTCTCGACGCGACAGCCCGCCACCGCCGATAAACGAGGGCGCAGAAACAGCAGCGATGACGCCTGAGGGGGCGGAGTGGCTGGACGGCGAGGCCAAAACAGAGGAGCGCGGGCGGGCCAGAGGCAAGGCGGCAAAAAGCAAACCACGCGTCTGCAGCGAAAGGGGATGCGAGACACAGGCACCCGTCGCTGTTGGGCTGTGGAGGGTGTTGATTGTTGAGGTGGGTGGATGGAGTCGAGGGACAGGCTGATTTGGGAGGGGGACGGGAGCTGCGCTACCTGGCTTTGGGCCAGCTTTGACCCTAGCGCTCTTCGGCGCCCGCCAACTCGCCCTGTTCAACCCCTGGTTGGCCAGCCACTGCCCGCTGTTGGTCGTAGATAAAGTCAAAGGGGTTGGGTTAATAAATCATCCCAGGGCGGACTGGCGTGCCTTCATCCTCATCAACTTTGTTGCATCTTCTAGCCGGACCAGGCTCTGACCCGGGGCAGGCTCGCTTGTTGGACCGTCGTTTCAACTTAACAACGAGCACGCCCCAGCATCTCAAGGGCCTCATAGGCCCCCCCCCTTCCCTCGAGCGCCTTTGTTCCAGTCGCCCCTTTCACATGACTTCGCATGAACCTCCCAGTGCCATGGTAGCCGGGTGCGGGTGTTTTCGGGGGCGGTTGGGGCCACAGTACTCGCCACTCTCCTCGCCGACTTTACGACGGCTTGGCTCCGGGGAGCACGCAGGGGCAGTGTGCCTCACGTCAAGACTGCAAATGCCGACCTGCTAAAGAATTGCTAAGATTATGATGGAAGTAGCAAGCGCATCCCATGGTATAATCAGTCCAACGCCTTGCACCAGAACGCCCGCAAACTCCTCCAGGGTACGGGCCACATGCCGGTGTCTGGAGAACCAAGGGCATCCGTAGCATCATAGTATGGATGATCCGTTCACCAGTGATCCTGTCGGCCTGCCGTAATACGCAAGGGCCTAGTCCTCCCAGCTCTTCTCGACCGTCTCTCTGACCCGTTTCGTGTACTCCTTTCGGTTGTCCTTGTACAGGTTCGAGGCTTCGACGTTGGCCGGTGAGCCGGTGTTGGGGTCGTTGAGCAAGCTGTAACCAGCGTCAGCGCACGTCGTCTCCAAAGCAGCTCGGGCTTTCACGTCGAGAGCCATACCTCTGGATGCTGGTCAGAACAGCGGCGACGTCGTATGTCGGACTCCATCGGTTCTGGAGAATATCTAGGCAGAGCTCGCCCGTCGCGTACACGTTGGGGTGGAACATTTGGCTGATGAACTTGACTTGCGGCGGTTTGTTCGGATACTGCTCTTCGAACTGCATGACCAGTCTGAATGTACCGTCTTCGAAGGGGGTATCGGCCGGTCCGATGATGACGGCGTTCCTGTACGACGGTCGGTAAGCCCATGCCTTTGCCACCAGGATTGGGGATGCCTCTCGGCACGGCGGCGAGGACGAACCACGTCATGACGTTGTCCGGGATGGGCGACGCAGACACACCGGCTGGAGGATCCGTCTGCATGCGCTAGAGAAGAGTCAGTTGGGTGACGGGCGAGCGTCGAGCTGCAGCTTGCACACCTTGAAGTCACGCATCAGACGGCGTCGAGCTGCCGTAGACATCCTGGCGAGTCCAGCGTCGTGGCTGGTGGCGATCTGGGAACAAAGACGAGGCGACTGCTCGAGGAGGAGCCTGTGGTGTTCCGCGGAGCAAAGCTTCGATCCTGTGTCGTCCTGTGGCCTGCTCGAGTTGACAAGTCTTGGTGCTGCCTGGTCACATCGGACCATGTATTGATGAGGCTGCCCGCAAATCACGGAGGTGGAGGATGGGCCAATCATGGGTACGTACATGACGCCATCACGTGACTTCGCATCGATCGCGGATCCCGTCGCGTGCACGCCATTCGGGCCTGCCTCAGGATGGCTACACTGCCCAGGCCATATGGCGATGCGTACCCGGCGTTGTATTTCTCTACTAGGCGCGTCTGCAAGCCGTTCTTGCACACGGCTGCTGGCTCGCGTTGGTGACGCGGATTGCGCTGGTGCGCCGGCTGCTTGTGTGGAATGTCGCCTCCACTCGGGTCCGCCCCGGAATGCCGGCCTCCCGCTCTAAGCCGAAGCGTGCCGAGCTGCGAGTTCCCGCGCCACCCACTTCTTACGAACCGCACCCGGCCGGATCCTCCATCCTCGGTTGACCTCGTCCTTCTTCCCCCACTGCGATAACGTCTCTGGCCTCTCCGAGATGCTCGTTGCACAGCTGAGGTCACCCAACCTGCCGGGCCAGCTCGCCCGGCATGTGAAAGCCGCAAGACAGTTTTCTACCGGAGCGGCGCTGCGCAAGGAGCTCCAGGATGCCTACATTCTGAGCGCTGCCAGGACGCCGACGACCAAGGCTCGCTTGCGCCTCATGCGCCGTCCCGTGCGTGCTGTCGGCTAACTGTTGCTTCAGTTCAATGGCTCGTTCCTGTCGGTCCCCGCCCCCAAGCTGGGTGCCGCCGCCATCAAGTCGGCCGTCGAAAAGTCCAAGATCCCGGTCGAGAAGATCTCTGACGTCTACATGGGCAATGTCCTGCAGGGCTCGGTCGGCCAGGCGCCGGCCCGTCAAGCGGCCATCTTCGCCGGCCTCCCTCAGTCTGTCGAGGCCATTACCATCAACAAGGTCTGCGCCTCGGGCCTGAAGGCCGTCGCCTTCGCTGCTCAGAACATCCAGATGGGGCTTTCAGAGGCGCAGGTTGCCGGCGGCATGGAGAACATGTCGCGCGTCCCTTACTACGTGCCTCGTGCCAGCGGCCTGCCCCCCTTCGGCCACGTCAAGATGGAGGATGGCTTGATCAAGGACGGGTTGACCGATGTGTACGACCAGTTCCACATGGGCAACTGCGCCGAGAACACGGTGAAGAAGCTCTTCATCACGAGAGAACAGCAGGACGAGTACGCCATTCGGTCGTACAAGAATGCGCAAAAGGCGTGGGCGGACAAGGCCTTCGCCGACGAGATCGTCCCCGTCGCCGTTCCCAACAAGAAGGGCGACGTCGTCATCGATGCCGACGAGGGCTTCAAGGACGTCAAGTTCGAGAAGATCCCTACCCTCAAGCCGGCATTCGTTCGCGACGGCACCGGCTCCGTTACCGCCGCCAACTCTTCAACTCTGAACGACGGTGCCAGCGCTCTGGTTCTCGGCAGCAGGGCCATTGCGCAGCAGTACGGCTCCGGCTCCCGTGTCCTGGCCAAGATCTGCGGCTATGCCGACGCTGCCATGGCTCCCATCGACTTCCCCGTCGCTCCCGCCAAGGCCGTTCCCATTGCGTTGGAGCGCGCCGGCATCACCAAGGACCAGGTTGCTATTTGGGAGTTCAACGAGGCGTTTGCCGGTGTCATTTTGGCCAACCAGAAAATCCTCGGCCTCGAGGGCGCCAAGGTCAACCCACTCGGCGGTGCCATCTCCCTGGGACATGCTCTTGGCAGCTCAGGTTCGCGTATCCTGACGACGCTGCTGCATCAGCTTAAACCCGGTGAGTATGGTGTTGCCGCCATCTGCAACGGCGGTGGTGCTGCTACGGCGATGGTTGTCCAGAGGGTGGAGTCTGTATAGGATTAGACGTGAGGGCACATGGCGGCATGGAATTTATGTATTCAGATTGTGCAGGCGAATACCTTGGACAGTTGCGACAAAGACACGCGTCGTCCGTTGGGCTTGACTTTGACTTGCTTACTGTTCCGCGTGCCCCCTGGAAGAATCCATGCTTCCATATTGGCACCTTCAATACTCGTTTTCAATCTCCATTGCCCGGTTGACTTACCAGAGAGCTGGAATTTGTGCATTATATCCCTACGGTACGTCGATGGAGTGTTGGGAGTGCACAGTGCGGTCCCGCCAACGGGAACATCGCAGCTACCCTGCACCTGGCCCCATCGCGTCCTCTTCTTCCTCACCTCGCACTTCCTCCATCGCGGCTCGGCAGGTTGCAACCTCCGCGCAACCTGGCAATGCCTCTCGTCGCGCAGTTCCTGTCGCAGATCCGGCAGCACGTCCGCGCCGAGCGCGGCGACCTGCTGCGCTCATGGTTGCAGGTCGAGCCCAACTCGCCCCAGCAGTACCACGACCTGGCGTCGGAGCTGCGCCGCGCGTTCTCCGACAACAAGAAGCTCGAGGACGTGGTGGAGAAGTGCCTGCCGGAGGAGGACGACGTCCCAGACGGACAGGCGACGGCGTGGCCGAGCTTCCAGACGTTCATAACGACGTATCTGACGCTGTGGAGGGACATCAACCACGATGACTTGCTGGGGGCGCATGAGCTGCTCACGGCTTTGCTGACGTGCGTTGCCTTCTCGCTGCTGGCGAAACTGAACGAACAGCTGACATGGGGTTTTCATATAGCGCGTGCAGCACTGCGTTTACGCATCCTCAGTATGGCCACATTCTCCTCCAGCTGAGCATGTCGCTGTGCGAGTCCCTCTCGCGCTTCACCATGCGGCTCAACCGACGTCCAGACCTTACGCGCCGCCTCCGCGCTAGAGACGAAGAGGGCGTCAGCAAGACGGTGGCCGAGACGTCGGCGGAGATTATCCAAAAGTTCTTCTCGACGTGCTTGATGGACCGCTCGGCCGGCCGCAAACCCGAGGGCAAGAAGGTCGGCGTGTACATGTTTGCCAACCTCACCCTGAAGCTCCTGTTTGCCGTATGTTCTCCCCTCCCTCAGCCATAAACGCCCCCCGAGGAAGAGAACCATCTGCTGACACGGCGTGGCAGTGCAGGAAAACGAACCTGGCAACCATGATCTTTCGCAACATGTCGTCCAGCTCCCCACCCCTGGGCCTGTACCCGGCCTCACAGCAAGTCGCCTACCTCTACTACCTGGGACGATTCAACTTCTCAGCCAACCATTACCTGCGCGCCGCGCTCGCTCTCGAGCAAGCCTACCTCCAGACCCCTTACCAGTTCGCCTCCCACCGCACCAACATCCTCGCTTACCTCATCCCCTGCAACATGCTCCTTGGTCGCTTCCCCTCCGCGAAGCTCCTCCAGCGGCCCGAGGCGCGGGGCTTGAGCGTCGTCTTCTTGCCCCTGTGCCAAGCCATCCGCACCGGCAACTTTATCCAGTTTCAGCAGCACCTGGCCACGCACGAGTCGTGGCTGTGGGAGAAGGGCATCTACATTCAGCTCAGCTACCGTCTGCGCCCGCTGTTGTGGCGGTCCCTCGCGCGCAAGACGTTCCTGTTGACGTACGTCCCCCCAGCCGACGCGTCGTCCCGGAAAGCCGCCACTCTGGACCTCGCGGATCTGTACACGGTTGCGACGCATGTCCAGCGTCGCATCGAAGGCTGGATGCCGTCGAGCCAGGTCGTCCGCAGCCAGCCACCCGCACACCTCAACCCCCTCTTCCTCCAGGCCGTCACAAGCAACGTCCACATCTCGTCGGAGACCACGCTGGTCCCTCCTCCAGGCGGACCCAAGAAGCTGTCTCCCAACGAAGGCTTGATCTACGGCAACCGGCCCGTCGGGCTCCGCGACGTGGAGATAATGCTCGCCACCCTCATCCAGGCAAATCTGATACACGGCTTCGTGGCCCACGGCCAAGGCAGGTTCGCCATCATCGGCGCCAAGGCAAAGGGGCCAGTCCTGGCCGGCTGGCCCAACGTCTGGCAGGCCATCCAGGAGAGGAGGTACGAGGAGGAAGTTGATCTGAGTACAGTGCCTGGATGGGTAAAGAGCTGAGAATTAGACGAATGAGGGGGTTTGTAATGTCGACGTACGTGCATGTCGTGCCGACGACCAGGCAAGGCTTGGGAGATGAAGATACCCATATACCCATGTAGTATGCACTTGGTATGCACTGTATAATCAAGGTGTCACACGATGTGTGCGAATTTAAATATGGAAATCGGTTTCGTCATATTTTTGGCCCGAACTCGCCATATCCAAAGATTCCTTTGCGGGAGGCATAATGCGCGAGCAGAGAACTCATTTCATCCGAAGATGGTGAAGTGAAGCAAGAGGCAGCCAGCTGAGCCCGACCCTCATCAAGGACAAGCTCAACAGCCCATGTAAGCGTTCCGAAAACAACCCTCTCTTCATTCTTCCCCAATATGCGTAAATCATCCCAAAGGCCCCCCAAAAATTCGCTTTTTGCCTTTTCCCAATCCGAATCTCCGACGCTCAAAGGGTATCGACCCAGAACAACAATTCGTTCAAAGAAATGTAAAGAGGCCGTTGGAAAACGGCCCCAAGGGAGTGGTGGCGGTGGATCGTGAGAACGCAGCGGATTGCGGCTGGGTTGTCGGAGACAATAAACGCCATCGCCGATAGTTTGCGTGGTTGCGTGGCTCATACATGCAAGAAAGAAATAATCAAAAGCGCCGTCAACAGGCGATATTGTGTGGAAAGATGTTTGCGACGAATGTTAGATAATGCCAGCCGCGAGAAGTGAAGGCGCAATCGTGGTTATCAGTTGAATGGTGAAAGGGGTTGCAGAGAGCAGCTGAAGGAAGGGGAAAGCGGCTCTGATAAGTGCAGTCAAGCATTTGACACTGAAGAGAAGAGGAATAACAGGGAGCGGCTGGCCGAGAATGAAGCTGAAGTTGTGAAACACCTCATCTAGAAGAAGCAAGCAGCCGCGATGAAGGCGACGACCAGGCCGGCCACGGCAGCGCTGCCTTGTTGCCGGCCAGCCTCTCCCTTCTTCTCAGTAGTCTTTGGCGCACCGTTCGACGTTGTCTGGGCGGCAAACTGGGATGAGGTCTCCGAGGGGTGATACGCCGTGCCGTTCTCTTGGAAGATGGCGGGCATCGGGGTGGGCCGGGCTGGCTTTCTGGTTGTGGATAGCTCAGCCGCATACGTGGCCGTAGTCGTTGGCACGGAGCTCGTCGCCGCGGTCGTCGAAGTCGAAGTATGTGTAGAGCTGGTAGTCGGCTGCTGTTTCGTTGTGGATTGCGGAGTGGGCGGCTCCTGGTAAGCGTGCTGCAGGCCACCCGAGCCGTCGAATGCGATAATGCTTGCCGTCTTGCCCTTGGCAACAGTGACGACGCAGAAAGCCGAGTCACCTGCACCGATAGCCGCCAGTTTGCTATCAACCCTGCCTATCCCGCCCGAAGGGTCGATGCTGCATGGCAATCCGTTGCAACCGCCGTCGGGGCATTCGATCTTTACGCCAAAGCCGGGGGTGTTGCTCCTCAGAGCCGAAGACTCCCATATTGGGTTCCAGCCGAGCTTGACAAAGGTCTGGCCACTGGAATCGGTATTGGCACCGGCGACAAACGGACTCCAGTTGCCAACGGGGGTGCTCGAGTCACCCCAGACGCAGCCCTCGAGACCAGTGCCAGGAGGGTTGATGTAGAAGCTGTCGTCACGGTCAGCGAGATGCCAGGTACAAGACAGGGGTCCATCTTACTGAGCAGCCGTTGAGCACCAGTAGTCGGTGTTGGGAACGGCGAGAGTGACCTCGGAGTCAACGAGAGTAGGGATGAGCATGGCCTCGTTACCGGGCAGGACAGTTTGACACCAAGACATCTGGCTCTTGCACTTGTTGATGACCTTGACAGCGCCAGTGCCCGGTACACAATTCGGCTTGTTGGGGAACGGCTTGCGAATCTTGCCGCCGCCGTCGCAATACAATCCACCGTTCTGAAGCCGCAGGTCAGCGCGACGGATAGGCAAGGGGGGAGGGGCATGGGCGGCGTACCATTGACTGGGGATAGTTGTACGTCGAGTCGGGCTCCCACTGCGCCATGACCATACCCGGCTTGCAGGCGATGGGGCAGTAGCTGCCCGGCTTGCACTCCTGGTCGGGGCTCATGGCCCAGCCGGCATTCTTCGCATTGGGAGTAACGGCAACGAGGTTGGGGTCGTCGGACGGGAACGGGCACAGGCCTCCGCGCTTCGCGTTCTCCAAAAGGCCCACCTCGGCGCGGGAGTGGACGGACCCATGAGAGTGGTGGCTGGACTTGCGCTGCAGGTGGTGCAGTTGCCGATGTGTCGACGTGGCTTCGCAGCCGGGAGCGGAGAGGAGGATCGTGGCCGACCCCAGGAGGGCCTGGATAGCGGAGAACCTCATGGTGGAAGGTCGATGGAGCCGGTGACGAGACGATTCAACACCAGGAACGTCGCGGTTGCGGAACCTGGCGCTGAAGGAAGGGGGCAGAAGAGAGCAGAAGCGAGCGTGGGCGTCGCGCAAACGAGTGCAGGTGGCGATGAGCGAGGGGCTCTGGGGGCGGCGACGCGGCGAAAAGGAGCGACTGGGAGGCAGAAGGGAACAAGAGGCGAGGAGGGAGATTATTATTATTGCCGCGCTCCTCCTTGCAGAGTCTGACTGAAGGAAGCTCGTGCCTGCATGGCGTCGCGCGCTGGGTGGGCCCGGGAGCGGCGACTATTAATAAGTAGTAATGAGACGTCTCCAATCGGGGGCCGCGGCCGGCTCCCCTGGGCGGCGTCAGCCAATCCTGCGGCCGAGACAGCCAAACGAAATGATGGGACGCACTCTGAAATGCCAGAGCACGAGTAATTACGCATCATCCCCGTCACGCATCTGGGCGGCGGAGCGCAATCAGACGGCGGCCCCGTTGGGCGGGGATGCGCCGCTGTCGTTTTCGTCGGCGCTTCGTCGTGTTGTTTCTGCGCCTGCAGCTAATGGGGAAACCGGGCCTGTGCCTGTCGATCGCTGCCACGAGGCAGATGCCCACGCGTCTGACAACACGCAGCGACCCGCCCGTCCCCACTGCGCGACAAGGCGAGGCCAAACCCAAATCGTCCTCGGAGGCCTCCGGCAGCCCGGTGGCTGGGCCAGGATATGCCGCATCGAGACGCGCTGGGCCTCGGCCGGTCGTTGCTGCGCCGCGGGAGCGACCGTTGCCGCGCAATGACGTGCTGGACTTGCGTCGCCCTCCGCATCGGACGGAAGTGGCTTGCGGCATCGCGGCCGTGGCGCTGGCCGTTGGGAATTCGGCCTGTGCGGCCTGACGGCCATGACGGCTGGGCCCGAACGTGCGAACTGCGAACGTGCGGGGCCCGGGTCGGGCGGGAACGCGGAGATCCGCGCGTCGCTGATGCCTCGTGGCGCCTGTTAAAAAGCCATACGGCCAAGTCGACGGTCGCGCGAGCTTTCGGTGCGTCATCGACACGTTTGCTGTCCTGGTGGTGCGTTGTTCTTGTTGAGAACCCACCTTCCGTGACCATCCCAGGTCCCGTGATTCGCACCTTGGACAACATCACCCCAGAAGCGGAGGCACCAGAGCACTGCGACTCCAGCCCGTGGAGCAGATGTAGCAGTAATCCGTCACCTCTGTAGATAAATCGTACACGCGTGAACAGTAGTTGGTACATGGTCGCCGCGCTAGGCTCGACCTCAGAGCCCCCTTTCTCTCTGCCCGACAACTCTCGCAAACGAGTCAAACGACATCGTCATCGAATGGCGACCAGCCGTCTTGCTGCGCAGGTGGTCGTCGTAATCCAGCATCTCCTTGTACGGCACCTTGGCCACAATCTCCACCATGCGAGTCGTCGACCTCTTTCCCCTGAGCGACGTCACCGACTCGTACGGGTCGGCCGGGGCGTATATCTTGGAGGCGTCGATGAGCTCGTCACCAATCGACTCTGCTGACCGGTCCTTGACTTCGAGGATGTGGCCGCCTGCGCCGGCCGTGATGTCATGCTGCACCGTCCCAGCCGCTGCTTCCGGGCACGTTATGTGCGCCAGCATGATGGGCTCCAGCATCCCCATCTGATTCTTATCAAAGGCGTCGCGAAGGGCCGACTGCACAGCCGTCCTGGCTACGCTGCTGAAGTGTCCACCCGTTGGACTCTCCATCGCACCGGCGGACGTGTCGAGCGAAATCTTGACGTGACACCTGTGAATGGGGGACGCTCGTCGGGGCCCTCTGGCCAGGCCGGCAATGGCTCCATTCAGGAGCTGGTGCCGGGCTTCCTCCACATCAAATGCCGCCGCGGCGGGATCCCCCAACAGAGGTATGTCAATCTGGAAGACGTTGCCGTCTCTCTCGATGCCGGCTTCTAGTAGGCTCTCGCGTTCGTGCTCCTCCATAGGTTCCAACACGACCGTGCAAGCCGCCTTTCCAGGCTTGCTCGCCATCGGGCGGTCGAACACGGCGTACTGAGGCTGCGTCGGCGCCGTCACGCACTCCTTGTAGTCGACTTCGACTTGCCCGAATTCGGCATCTATCTTGTGCTTTTGCCTCATGTTGTAGAGGGACACGTCCAGGTGCAGCTTTCCCATTCCCTGCATCGTGAACTGCTCCGTCTTTGGATTGCGACTCCATCGTAGACTGGGGTCCTCTCGGGATGCGTTTTCCAGAGCCACCTGCAGTTGCTGTGCGGCAACCTTTCCATATGGGTCGACCTGCAGGAACGCGACGGGGGGCGGGATCTCGGGGGGCCTGATCTGGACATGACGAAGGCTCTCGACGACGAGCTTTCCGTTGGTTGTCGTGATCAACGTGTCTCCGCTGCGTGCTTGCTTGAGTCCTCTCAGAGCACCGATCTGCCCCACGCAAAGGTCTTGCACGTCCTCTGCCTTTGACGCCGATATCTGTAGTATCCCCATGGGTCGCTCCTGGACTGAGAGATTGGTATTGAAACTGGAAGCGTTGCGCGTCAGTGTCCCGTGATAGACACGTACAAAGCTGATGACGCCCTCCTTTGGATGGTTGAAGACTTTGAACACCGACGCGACCGAGGCAACGTTGACCCGCCCGCCCTTCTTGTCCTCGTCGCCGAGGAGCTTCTCGAGTTGATGTTTGGCGGTGCCGACCCGCACCTCCACATCTGGCCGCTCCGATGGATTCGGCAGGTATTGCGTGATGGCGTCCATCAGCGGCTCAACCCCGATGTGGCGGAAGCTGGAACCGGCAAACACGGGGATGATCTTGCCCTCGCCGCTTTGGATTGCTCTTCTGATTCCTTGCTTCAATAGAGATCCGGGAATGTTGGGATTCTCAGAGAGAAACTCGTCCATGACGGCATCGTCAAAGTCAGCCAGACCCTCAATCAAGCGCTGCCTGGCGAGCCGCATTTCATCAACAAGACCCTGGTTCGAGCTCGAGAGGGTCGCCTGCAGCTCCTCGGGGCCGTATCGAGTCTTTTGCCGCTCGGAGTTCCACCGATATCCCACGCCGTCGATGATGTCGATGATGCCAACAAAGTCTTCCTTGTCCCACCAGGGTATCTGGCAGACGAGCGGCCAACCCTTGAGCCTCGTGCCAATCTCAAGCACCGCCTTCTTGAATGAAGCGCCCTCGCGGTCCAGCTTGTTGCAGTACACGATGCGCGGGATCTTGAATTCGTGCGCAGAGGCCCAGACTCGCTCGGTGTGAGCCTCTACGCCCTTGACGGAGTCGATGATGCAGACGGCGCCGTCGAGAATCGGCAGACATCGGTCCACCTCGAATCTGAAGTCCTGATGGCCTGGAGTGTCAATCAAGTTGACCGTCTTTGGCTGCGTCCCCGGCGGGCAGTCCGCGGGCAAGGGCCAGTTGAAGGTGATGGCGGCCGACTGAATGGTGATGCCTCGCTCCCTCTCAAGCTCCAGGAAGTCTGTTACAGTGTTTCCAGAGTCCACATCTGCGCCATGTCAGTAATCTCGACATGGGCATGTTTAACGAGAGGTACCTACCTCCGACTCTCTGCGTAACACCGCTGTAGTAGAGCATCCGCTCTGTTGTCGTGGTTTTCCCCTACGTCTGTCAGGCAAGGTCTGGCTATATAGACAAGAGCGTGGCGTACAGCATCGACATGGGCAATGATGCCGATGTTGCGGATGTTCTCCAGCCGAGCGTTATGATGGGCACCGGCCTGGCCGTGTAGCCGCCGTCGGCAGAGCGTTGCTTGCAAAGCCGCGCGGTTGGTTCCTCTTGCAGAGATACACCTTGAAGCAGGCGACGCACCGCGGAAGAGAGCCAGGACCATCATGTTGCGAGGGACCAGAGCCTCAGCTCGTCCAGAGCATCCTGTCGCGCGGCGACGCGATTCCGAGCTTTGCGCAGCCAGGTCGCGATGGCTAGTATAGTCGGTAGGTCAGATGGCAGCTAATTACCGCCGAATGCACGAATAGAGCTTCATGGAGCTTCATGTCCGGCGAACCGTCCGCAGCAGAGCTCCTTTGATGGCAGAACCGAAGCCGGCCGTGTCGTCGTTGCGCCATCCGGCTTGGGCAGGCGGTGAAGAGCCGTGTGGCTGCAGGGGCATCATCAGCCCCCTACAAGCCCCCCCCGTCCACACGGTACATAGGTACGTCAGTCCTCGGACGTACGCATACTCGTACACCACCCGTACCTCCTGTACTCCGTACTCCGTACCTGCCAACAACCTCTTGCGACGCGCAACCCACCGTCATCATCCAACCTCTCCTTAAACAGCTGCCTGGACCTCCTCCGTCGGCGCCTCCGTCCACATAATCTACCTCCGCGACCGTCTCCTCGCGCTCTCTTCTCTCGCCATCGCATCCCGTTCGGCAGCAACCGGCAACCATGGAGCTCTCCGACATCTTGTACGTGTTGCCGCCGTCGCCGCCGTCGCCGCGTCCATGAAGCACGAGACTGACGTTGTGCGCCTTCGTTCACAGCCGCATCGTCAACTTGGTCGTCGCCACCATCGCCGTCGTGGGCGGTATCGCGCAGATCTTCGGCTTCACGCTGTACGTTCGACCCCCGATTGACCCGGTCGAATCGTCGATGCCGAGCTCGACTGCCACCATGGAGCATGGAGGCAGGATACCGGTCAAAGAGAGGTTGCTAATTCTCAACTGCAGCCAGACTATCGTTGTCGGAGCTTACATGATCGTATTCGGTCTTTCCATCGCGCTCCTGGGTATGAAGCTCCTGCCTGCCACACAACCTCGCGTGCCGAGTGCTGACGAGACGCAGAATTCCAAGTTCCTGCCCACATCTCGCGATATGCATCCTTTCTCTTCTCCTTCGTCGGGCGAGGCGCTTGTACGTACCCCACATCTAGCCCCCGAGGCTTGGCCCTAACCCACTAGCAGTCTACATCTTCATCGGCTCTCTGCTCCTCGGCCTCAGGGTCATCCAGAACATTGCCGGTGCCGTTGTGGGCATCATCGGTGTCTGCTACGTCATTCTCGAGTTCATCCCCGCCATCGAGCCCCCTAGCAACATGCGCGAGGCCGACGCCGCCGGCTGGGGCGCCGAGCAGGTCTAAGCAGGCCCTCCGGCGCTTCCAGAATGCGGCGCATTGGCCTTGCGCTAGGCTTGGGAAGCTACGATCCCGCCGACAAGCTACAAATCACTACGCGAGTGATGAATCAGTCGCCACGATGCTACCAAATGGTGGCATAGATGGCCGAGATAATGTACTTTTACGACTCGAGAGAGTGAGTGGGGACTAGGGAGTAGAGTAGATTCCGAGCGAGCTTCAGTTGCTGCAAACAGCAGTAGGATGCGTAGTCGCAATGCAGAAACATTCTTCGCGAACACCGTCCTGATGCCTGTGCTCACAAATCAACTTGGATGCAAACAATGCATTCGCCATATGCCCAACAAGCAAATGCTGTGCTGTGCTACGCGTTCTACCCAATATTAAACTCATCAGCAACTCCCCTCATTAGCATCATGCTCTTCTGCTTGATGATATCTCTCGGGGCCCTCTGCTCGCCATTGCGATCCTTGAAAGTGTCCTTCGGTGGCCCTCTCTTTGCCTTGCGTTCAATACCGGCCCCGATACCCCCTGGTGCCTCTCTCAAGCCAAAACTTTTCGCCACATGCCCCAAATGCAGTCGTGTCATGTCGAAATGCACTCGCTCGTCTTTAACATGCGTCGCGTATGCCCTGATGTGTGATTTGAACCCGTTTCTCGCCAGTTCCAGTCTCTTGGCATCGGTGAGGAGGCGCTGCTCAAAGTGAAGCTGCATCGTCTCTGCTCTGTCATGATACGATTGCCCATCCGTGAGCGCTGATTGCGTCTCGACAGGGAACTCCAACTTTGACATGAGGCCCTTCTTGAGAACTGCCTCATACGATTGGGCGGAAGGCGATGCAGACTTCTTCAGCAGTTCAATGTATCCTTCTTCCGAACCTGGAAGAAGGAACAGTACGGCATCACCAGAACGCCCCGCACGCGCCGTTCGACCCACACGGTGTATATGGTCTGCAAAGCTGAATGCCGGATCGTACTCGATGACCAGGTCGACAGACGGTATATCGAGCCCACGAGACGAGACGTCGGTGGTGATGAGCAGAGACGGAGACTTGCAGGCGGAAAATGACCGCAAGGTTGCTGTGCGGACTGGCTGGCTGAGCGATCCATGCATTCTGTGTAGGACAACTTCGGGGCTAGCCGTAGAGGTGACATACGCCGCCTTGGACACCGTCTTGGAAACAAGCTCTGCCTCCTTTGACGCCGATACCGGTGGGTCTGAATCGTCCGGCCGTCTCATGATTTCGTAGTGAAAGTCGACGGAATCGGCGCATGACATGAAGATGATGGCCTTCATGGTGCGGCCTCGGCGAGAGAACATCCACTTCAGGTATGAGACGAGTGTGACCAGACGGAGCTTCGATGGAACGACCATGTACGACTGGTGTAGCTGGGCTGGCGCTTTGTGACTGTCTTGTTCGCTCGCCTGCTCGCCATCTGCCTTTTCGGCGGCCAAGAAGGTCGCATCAGCAAGACTCATCTCGCCAAGCTTTTGCACATTCATCTTCATGGTGGCAGAACAAAGCACAGTAACACGCCTCTCGGGAAGCCCGTCGAGGGGTGTCCCTTTCTCTGTCCTCGTCACGATGGCAATACCTCGCAGGGTGAATATGACTTTCTTGAGATCTTCCTCGAAACCCAAGTCCATCAATCGGTCGCCCTCGTCCAGGATCAGCCATCGCACCGTCCCCAGATTGAGAGCTTTGGTATTGTCGAGGTGATCGGCCAGTCGACCGGGAGTGGCGACCAGAAAGTTGACGCCCTTGCGTATCCTCGCCTTCTCAGCCTTCTTGGACTCTCCACCAGTGATGGCAGTGGAGACGAGCCACGGAAAGGGTTGTATGAGCTGTTCGAGAACCGCGTGAACCTGTTTGGCCAACTCACGGGTTGGGGAAACGATAATGGCAAAGACTCCAGAGTCTCGATGAATCTGCTGGCTGCCAGAGGCAGCACTAAGGAGCAGAACGCGGTGGATCATGGGAAGCAGGTACGAAAACGTTTTGCCGGAGCCAGTTTCTGCTTGTACAAAGGCATCTGCGCTGCTCGAGAGCAGGTGTGGGATGACCCTTTGTTGAATTGCCGTTGGCCGTTCCAACCTCATCTTGGCCAGCACTTCCACAAGCCGCGACGAAAGGGTAAGCGATCCGAAGTCGGCAACGTTCGACGGCGCGTTGGTCGCCTGGGGCGCGGTCCATTCTTCCTCGTCAGCTGCTGCGGTTGTCGTCTGGGCTGGGTTATAGGAGAAGAGGCGCGAAATGACCTGGCGAGATCCCCCGGCTTGACCAGCTGGATGGCCCTTGTGCTGACCGGCGAAGTCGGAGGAGGCGCCATCATGGCCATGCCGCTTTGAGGGTCCAGGTCGGGGGCCAGGTCTGTAGTTGGAGAGGTCACCGGAACCTTCGCCGTCCACGCGGCGACGTTTTGGCGATCTCTGTTCGTCGGCCAGGTCTTCGTCTGCCGCGGGGCGCGACGATGCAAGCCGGGCGGTCTTTTCCGCCCGCTTCCTGTCCCGCCATCGACCGCCTGTGAATTTGACCTGAGGCTTGAAGGGCCCGCCGCCAAGCTCGAAATTCAGGAGCATGCCATCGTCAGCCATATTTGACAGCAGTCTCTCTGTTGCTGAAGTTGAGAGAGGTGGGGCTCGAAGCTTGACGGCGGTCAAGCAAAAAGAGAAGCTCTAGGATTTTCTACCCTTAGCGGGCACCCTTATCGCCATGTTATCGATAAGATTGATAAAAGTGATTGCTTTGGACGCGGCCCTACGGACGTAGTCTGGGTGGCAACATCTGGGCGGGCACAATGGCTCTAGATTCGAGGCGTTTGACATGGTTGGTAGCGAAGGCATGCGCGTCGAAGACGTCATTCGATGCAATTTCGTGCGGCACAGGCAGATGTTGCTACGCGTCATCATGGGAAGTGGCGCACAGTGAACAAATGTTCTTCATTCGCGGCCAGCCAGCGACCGGGCCAATACGCGCCCGCTTCCTTGCGTATGACGACGATGGACAAGTCAAGATTGGTCTACCATGGCGGAAACGATGAGCTCGATAACCGGTCAAGTCGGCGCCGACTGCCCTCAGCCAGAGGCTCTGGCGGATGCGGACGGCGGCTTGTCGGGGCCGGGTTCGACAAAACGCCGAGAGTCGAAGGCGTTCGGAGAGGTGGCTTGGAGTGTAAGCCGGACGGACTGTTGGGCCATCCGAAAGCCACACGGGAGATTTTCGTGGGCTCGGCACATGACGGTGAAAATCGTGCAGCACCGTGGCCCAGCGTCACAGCTTGCCGGGCTCCGGGGGCGGCCGTTGGTGTCCGGCTGTCGGTTGGAGGCCGGGTCGCTGGTGTTGGTGTCGCCGGTGTTGGTGTCGCCGGTGTTGGTGTCCAGTTGCATCAAACTCTTCCCAACTGCCACGGACGACATTCTCTACGCGTCGTGTTCATTTGGGCCGTCGCAGTTGATCCACGGAAGATCCGGCCGCGTACAGTATGGTTTCCATGCATCTCCCCGTCCGCCCCTGTCACGAGTCATGCAGCATTATCCAAATTGCAGTCTGAGTGCGCACGCTGACCAAGTACCGGCTTAGTTGAGGCCCATCGGATGCCATTGGGTGCGTCCCGACAGGCTGGCTGCTGGACGCGCTGGTCGCTAACGTTCCCGGCTTCACCCATGGCTCCACCGAGCTGGGCTGCGCCGCCGGTCCACGAAACCCCTGCCCTGGCCGTGATGGTCGACGCGCACGCCTGGTGGCCTGGCCTGGTCGCATGTGCCCAGCGGGACGGATGGAGACGGAGGACAGCAGGGCATCGGTATTCGTGCCCAGCAAACGGGCCTCCGTCATCTGGCTATATCGTCATGGATGTGCTTCGCCACGGATGTGCTTCGCCATGGTTGTGCTTCGCCATGTCCACGGGATTCACGACGGCCTGAGGAGACAAGAGAGATCTGGCCAGGCATCTCGACTCTGAGAGTCATCCGCAACATTCGAGAACGATTCGGGAGCTGCGAGCTGCGTCCGGCACGTTTATCTCCGCACACCCGAAGCCGGCCTTCCGAGCACCCGTCCCTCAGTGGATACCCGACGCTGCACAGGACGCCCTCCCGTCAGCGTCAGCGCTGGAAACAAAAAAAATACCCCTATCCCCTCCGGACCCCCAGCATCCGCGCCCTTGCTTCCGTCGCCGTCTCCCACATTCCAATACCTGAGGCAGCCTGCCCGACTTCTGCTTCTCTTCCTTTCCAACGGCCACCCATTTTACCATTTTACACCATTTTACCCTTCCCCTGGACCGCGCGTTCTTTGACGGCTTCGGCACTGTCAAATGAACCTGCACTCGACTTCATTCTTGTGTTTCCACGTAAATAACCCCCCCCCTCCCCTTGCCGCCGTTCTGAGTGACTGCCGCCTCGTCCTCGACCTCAGGCAAACACGGGACGCGCAATTCTCGATTTCTGCTGGCTAACATGTCATATGCAGTCTCCTTACCTCCCACCTGTCTAAATGCCCACCATATACTCGTCGCTGTACCTGAATTTCATCCGTCAGGGGTCAACATTCGCGAAATCCATCACCACCCACGGCTACGCGCAGTCCGTCGTAGCTGCCACACATCCCCATGTTCTGAATTCGCAGAACCGCCCGGTATTCGGTCGCCGGCATACCAACCGGCTCGGTCGTCTATCTACCCTTCAGCTTCACTCGGCGTTCCACACTGAACGCACCGGGACCGGTCTCTCTTCCGACCACCGCCATGGCCACGTTCACGGAGGGCTAGATGCATACTTCGAGGCCCTGCAGAGCCAGCAGGCCACTGGCGAGGCTGACACGGAGTGGACGCAGTTCGAGTTTCCGAAGCGCATTGAATGGAAGCCCACCTCGTCGACGGTCCTCGCCGGCAACGAGGCGGCGCACGTGAGCGATGAACTTGTCGCTGCCGAGGACGCCGAAGCCGCCCCTTCCTTCTCCGAGGAGGAGGCGGCGGCCCTCGCGCACATCAATGCTGCCCTAGAGAAGGAAATAGAGGCTCGGAGGCTACACGCGGTTTCCAAGAATGCGCCTCCTGCCGACCAGTCCGTCTCGGCCCCCCTCTCAAGGTCGCGCACTCCTGCGACGCGCCGATCGCACACTCCGGGGAGCGTCGCTCGCACTGCGACGCCGCCTGTCGACAGCCAGTCGCAGTCCTACGCCGATCACCTTTCCAAGCTCTCGGCGGCCGCTCGATATGCCGAGATCCCGACTGTCTTCGAGGCCATGTTGGCCACTGGCGTGAAGCCCATCGCCAGTGCCTACAATGCTCTTCTGATGGCTGCGATCCATATCCCCATCAAGAAGATCGAGATCGTCTCCAAGGCTCTGGATGTCTACGCAGACATGATCCGCCGACGGGTGTCGCCGGACTGTGACACGTACAATATCCTCGTGGGTCTCTTGGCCTCGAGGTCGTTGGAGGTCTCGGAGATGAAGGCGGCGCTCGAGGACAAGCGCCGGCGCTTCGGTGGCATGGACGAGCCTGGAAAGTTCATGTTTGCTTCCCACGAGCTCGAGCACGCCATCCTCTGCGAAGACGACAGGCTTGACCTTGCGATGAAGCTGTTCGACGCGTCTACCGACGCAGACACTGCCATGTACTCGGCAGAGACCTATCGCCAGCTGATTTCTGCCTGTGCTCAGGCCGGCCGCGTCTCTGACATACTTCGATTGTTCGAGCACATGGAGTCCAGCGAGACTGTGCCCTTTGCGGCCATCTTCCCGACCATGATCACCGCTTTTGCCGCCCGTGGAGACCTCATCAGTGCTGTCGAGTGCTACAACGAGTACCGTAGCCTCGCTATCGCCAACGACGGCGGCCGAGCCACTCTCCACGACCGACTTGATGACCAAGTTTACGCCGCTGTCATCAACGCATATGTCGTATCGGACAAGATCGAAGGTGCCATGAATTTCTTCAAGAAGATCGTCAACGAGTACGGCGTTCGAGCCGCCGACATCAAGGACGCCCTTGTTAGCGCTGGTTTCGTCCAGGGCTTCATCTCTCGAGGAATTTACCGGGAAGCTTTCCACTGGGCTGAATCGATTGAGGCCGAAGCCCGGGCCAAGGCCATGGGCCGCATTGCGACGGTTGCCGCCGACAACAACGAGAAATTGACGGCCACCGAGGCGTATGCGAACATTGCCGCGGACCCTCGGACTCTTGCTACTCCAGCAATGGCCCTCCTCGCCATGAGCATCCGCGGGGGCGACGTTGCCTCTGCTACCAAGTACTGGCATGCTCTTACCAACCCGGAAGTCCGTGTGTCTGCATCCCTCATCGAGCCTACCGCCATGTATGCCGTTGCCTTGATTGGCTCCGGCCAAGTGACCGAGGGCTTGGCTCAGTCGGAGCTGATGTTCCAACGTATTCGGGCCTCTGTGTCGGACTCACGGCCGCAGCTTGCCGGGGAGATTGACGAAGGCGTCGACTTCATCCAGCGGTACATGGACACCCGCGGAATCGCCGATCCCCGCGAGATGACGTCTCAGCTGCCGAGCCTGCCTCCGCAGACCCTGTCCGCTTCCCCCTTCTTGTCAACTCCTACGGTTTCCAGCGTCGAGGACAATTTCGACCCATACGCTCACAGCACTGACTTCAAGGGCTCGTCGCTCATTGCCGACGACCTTGAAGGCAGCCACGGTCGCAAGGGCTCTCGTCTCAACGAGGCTCTCAACCGGTTCCGAAACATGCGCCGTGCCGGCCGACATCCTCGCTACATCACCTACGCCAAGCTGATTACGGCTGCCGCTCGAGATGGCAAGATGGAGCTGTGCCACGATATTCTCGCCATGGCTCACACCGACATGCCCTTGATTCCCCAGTATGCCATTGTCCGGTACGGATGGTCTTCGATTCTTGACGCCATGGTCGGTGCCTGCCTCACCATGGGCAACCGCGGACGGGCTGAGCAATACCATCAGGAGCTGTTGGATATGGGGGCCACGCCTTCTGCCAACACCTTTGGCCTTTACATCACCACCCTCAAGGACTCGACCAAGACCTTTGACGAAGCTTCCGAGGCTGTCCGGATCTTCCATCGCGCCAAGACGGAGGGCGTGGAACCCAGCTCCTTCTTGTACAACGCTCTCATCGGCAAGCTCGGCAAGGCTCGCCGGATCGACGACTGCCTTTTCTACTTTGCCGAGATGAGAGCCCTGGGTATCAAGCCCACCTCCGTCACCTATGGCACCATCGTCAACGCCCTGTGCCGAGTCAGCGACGAGAAGTTCGCGGAGGATCTGTTTGATGAGATGGAGGCCATGCCCAACTACAAGGCGCGGCCTGCCCCTTACAACAGCATGATGCAGTTCTTTCTCACCACAAAGCGCGACAAGAGCAAGGTGCTTGACTACTATGAGCGCATGAAGTCCAAGGGCATCGCTCCCACGTCTCATACCTATAAGCTCTTGGTCGACACGCATGCGACCCTTGATCCCGTGGACATGAGGGCGGCCGAGCATGTTCTTGACATGATTCGCGCCTCTGGCCAGCGGCCCGAGCCGGTTCACTATGCCTCGCTCATCCACGCGAGAGGTTGCGTCATGCACGACATGGAGGGTGCTCGAAAACTCTTCGACACTGTTGTTCGTGATTCCCTGGTCCCCGTCAACGCGAGCTTGTTCCAGGCACTCTTCGAGGCGATGGTTGCCAACCATCAGGTGGCGGACACTGAACCACTCCTGGTGCAAATGCGAAGGAAGGGTGTCGAGCTGACGCCATACATTGCCAACACCCTCATCCACGGCTGGGCCGCTGAAAAGAACATCGACAAGGCTCAAGGGATCTACGACGCCGTGGTCCGGGAGAAGCGTGAGCCGAGCACCTACGAAGCCATGACGAGGGCGTTCCTCTCGGCGGAGCAGCGGGGGCGAGCGAAGGCCGTCGTTGGCGAAATGCTTACCCGTGGGTATCCCAGTGCCGTGGTCAACAAGGTGCTGGAGCTGCTCGGCGGTGGACAAGATGGGTAATTGGTCGCACCTGTCGCACCTAGGTGTTGGAGCGACGAGAGAGTGTTTGTTTCCCTTTGTGAGCCTCTTGTTTGATACCCCGTTGCGTTGGTTGGCAGATGTTTTTGGGGTGTCGGGTGGGACGATTAGAGGAGGGTTTCGAGCCTCCTCTCAAGCTGGCACAGGCGTTTGGGGACTTTTTAAAACGGATTCGGCCGTGGTTGGCATTGGGTTTTGGGCTGGAGCTGCAAGCCCCGATAGACGCATCTCCACTCGGCATGAAAAAAGCCAATGTAGTAGCAGCATATGGGTCAAAAAAGGGACGGGAGGGAGTTGTCGTGACATCTGAAGCGAAGCGGCTGCGATGGAGGAAGGACGGGATCCCGCTACTTGTACTAATATCATGGATCCAACGAAACGAGATGTTATCGGAACTCGACTCTGGCCGGCGGCCTTTGAACCGAGATGGCGACTCTCTTAGTCTTCGGCAACTGGCTGGTTTTGTTGAGTGATTATTGCAGTGGTAGAGCGGGCTGTTTAGTTTGTTGTTGGTCCATCCCCGGGTTGAGAAGCAGCATCGTGGAACAGTGCGGCGAGCGTGGGCTGTTGCTCTCGCATGCACTGTACACCCCGCTTCGGAGAGCTTCGTGGTCTGCAGCAACGCAACTGCACCGCCTCCAACCCCCCCCTGTCGAGCTTTGGAGATCAGCAACAACACCAAGCATGCCTGAGCGACACCCCACCGTCGCCGTCTCCGCGCCCGGCAAGGTCCTGCTGGCGGGCGGCTACCTCGTGCTGGACAGGCAGTACACGGGGCTCGTGTTCGGGCTGAGCGCGCGCATCAACGTCGTGGCGGCGGAGATCCGCACGAGCCAGGGCGTGCAGCTCAACGAGATCGTGGTGGACAGCCCGCAGTTCCTCGACGCGCAGTGGAGATATGGTTACCACCTGGCGCCCGAGGACGGCGGCATCAAGGTTACGCAGCTGCAAGTGTAAGTGATCGAGGTGTGTCCATGCTGCTCATTACGCCCCACGTTTGTGGCATCTCGGTGGGACGCCTGTTGACATGTACCCGGGAGGCACGCGGCGACGTTGTGCAAACGGCGTGATGCTCTTTTTTTATAATTGTTCAGTTGACAAGATTTGCTTCACTCACTCACAGAAAATGTCTGCAGTGGATCGAGCATCGTCTCCAACAGCTTTGTCGAGACGACTCTCAGCTACGCCCTCACCTTCATCGACGGCATTGCGGCTTCCTCAAGGCACAGAATCAGCCCGGCCCGCGTCATTATTCTTGCCGACAACGACTACTACTCGCAATCCACCCCGTCAGCGTCCCGGGCGGGCCGTTTCGCCAAGTTTTCGGTCCCCCTGAGCGGTGCCAACAAGACGGGGTTGGGTTCCTCAGCTGCGCTCGTCACATCTCTCACTGCGTCTCTCCTCAGCCACTACCTGCCCAGTGATGTGTTTGACATGTCTACGCGCGAGGGAAAGCGGACGCTGCACAACCTGGCGCAGGCTGCGCACTGTGCGGCCCAGGGCAAGGTCGGGTCCGGCTTCGACGTGGCTGCTGCCGTGTATGGCTCGTGCCTGTATAGAAGATTCTCTCCCGACATCTTGAGCCAGCTGCCGGAGCCTGGATCGCCCGGGTTCAGCTCGAAGCTTGCCGCGGTTGTTAATGGTGGACCTGAGTGGGATGTCGAGGTGCTGACTGAGGGACTGAGCATGCCGCAGGGGGTGGCGCTGCGCATGTGTGACGTCGACTGCGGGAGCCAGACTGTTGGCATGGTCAAGAAAGTCCTCTCATGGAGGAGCCGGGACGCCGAGAAGTCCACGAAGCTCTGGGACGACCTTCAGCTGAGAAATGACAGGCTCGCCGCGACGCTCAGAGCCGGAAATGCCAGCGAGCTGCCCGGAGCAGTCGACGCAGTCCGCGAGCTGATCCGGGAGATGGGCAGGCTCAGCGAGGTGCCCATCGAGCCCGAGACTCAGACGGATCTATTGGACGCCGTTAGCGCCGTGGACGGCGTATACGGCGGTGTTGTTCCCGGCGCAGGCGGGTTTGATGCGTTGGCGATTCTCATGAAGGACGATGGAGAGACGAAGCAGCGTGTGGAGGCGCGCCTCGCGCAATGGAGTCAGGAAAAGGACTCCAAGGTCAGACTACTGGATGTCAGGGGCGAGATGGATGGTGTTGGACGGGAAGAGCTAGACGCATACTCGGGATGGCTTTGAGATATAGACGCGCGGGCAACAGGAGAGCCTGGAAGATGGAGAGTTGACAAACACAAATCACATGCAGGGCCGACGGACGAGTGCATCAAAATATATTATCATTTACGCATTGATTGTCGGAGACTCGCATCTGTCCTCGTGCAATGGACCCTCTGCCACCTTTCCCGTATTACCCTCCTGCCTATGAGCGCGAACTTATTACATTATCGCCTTCCGTCCATTACGCTAACCACATGCCAACAAAAAAAATCGAATTCGGCCATTACACATCTTCCGCCCATTGCGCTAAACACATGCCGAAAAATTGAACTCTGCTGCTACACGCCGACGGCGCCTTGTACCCGTACCCATCAACCATCTGTTTCCATGGCGAGTGCCCCGTATTCACCACCGATCGGCGACGACGGTGGCCGGCGGCAGGACGCTGACGACGGACGGACGGCGCGAACGGCGCGGCGGCGAGATCTTGTGGAGGGAGGGCGAGCGGGAGCGCGGGGGCATGGTCTCGAAGACGCCGATGCAGCTTGCGACGGCTTTCTCGCGGAGGATGGAGATTCTGTGGTCTGGTCAGTGGGTTCGGGCGAGGACCGGGTGGGTGTTGAGGAGTGCGCCGTACTCGTCTTCGGAGATGCCGGGCAGGATGACGGGCTCGCGCCTGAGGTCGAACGGGGCAGACTGCGGTGAACAGATTAGACGGCTGCCGCGTCGGTTTGGAATCGGCATTGTCGCTTACAATCTCCAAGGCCCTCTTCGGCTTCCGGCACCGCTGGAGAAGAGTCTGGACCCGGGAGCAGAGCATCCCGACGTTGTCCTTGAGTTGCATATACTGCATGTGGCCGGCTTCTATTCTCTCCTCTCGTTCAACCGACGTCGGCGTAAATATGCAAAGGCCTCGGCAGGCGATGTCGCTTATAATAATAACAGCTGCAGCAGGGGCAGCGAGTTGGCGTTTCAAATGACGTTCCGCTGGTGTTTCGTCGCTGATACTGCGGGCGCGCTGTCTCGGTCGTCGTGATCTAAGAACGGCCGACAAAAGGAAAATGCAGGTCGACCAGAAGCCCCGACAGTCTGGGTGAGGCGATCTTCAATAAATTAATGCCGTTTAATTAAAACGAGCTTGAAGAAGCAAGACAGCAAATGAGGACAGGTGGTGGTGATGATGATGACGATGTCAATGATGCCGATGATGTCGATGATGACGATGCTGGTGCGATGAAAGCGGAATAAAGAGCGACGGTGGAAATGCACAGTAAAGAGCGGCAGCAGAAAATTCACAATAAAGAGCGGCACGCCGACGACATAAACGCGTCGGCTGAGGGAGAGTGTTGTTCTGCAAGGTTTGTGGGATGTTGGGTTAGGTGATGGACGCCCAGCCCAACACAACAACGACGGTCGATGCCGGTCCTATATATGCACGCAGGTATGTACTCGTATGCCTCGGGCCCATCCGGCAGTCAGAAGCGCGAGGGCAGCTCTCAAGGGCCAATTGAGGAAAGCGTCGGCTTCCCAAAGGGCGGAAACGCTGGTGACACGGCGAGGGGACACGGCGAGGGGTCTTGCTTCGGTCCAGTTCCGGTCTCAGACCTTGGAAGAAGAACTTGGGCGCCTTCTGTGGAATCCCAGGGCGTTTCAGGCAATCGCCTCACGAACGGAGTCTGACTGAATGCAGGGCGCGCCGATCATTTAGATTGGACACCAGCTCGGCAGGCCCTCGGCCCGTGACCAAAGTCGGGACGCTCTCCCTTGCGTTGCGATCGTTGTCTCACCCCTAGCGAGATGCTCGGCCTGCGCGCAGCAGTATGACAGATGGAGGCATTCAGTGTGACGGCATTCACTCCAGTTCGGTTCATTGATCAACACCCGCGGCCCCGACTGGATGCATTGGGCGTCAATCTCCGCCCGGTGGCTCATCGTCACCGTGCATCCATGATCCGCCATCAGGGATGGCCCCGTCGCAGGGAGATCTCGCTCGCTAATCTTCACCGTCTCGTCATATCTCAGTCGGTTCCGGAGAGATGCCCGGCCGGTGGTGAGTGGTGGCACGGCAGCTGCACCGCCCGTGCGGCCCGGCTGCCCCGACAGGGTAGTCGTCGTCCGTACTTATGCATGTCGTGACTCTCCTCTTATTTCGGGTAATCCTTGATGTGGAAGCTCTTGGACTTGACAAACTGTTCGAAGCCGAAGCGGCCCAGTGTCTGGCCCTTGCCCGAGTTCTTGTACCCCGTCCACGCAAGATCCTGGTGTTTCTCCGCGTTAGCACAAGGAACCGCCATGACTTAGCCTCGAACGACATCGCTCGGGAAACATACCGGACTGGGGTAATCGCATCGGTTGACGAAGACAGTGCCCGCCTCGACGTCCTCGGCCAGCAGGTGCCCCTTGTCCGTGTCCTTGGTCCAGATGCTCGCCGTCAGCCCAAACTCGCTGTCGTTCATCAGCTTCATGGCCTCGTCGTCGCCCTTGACCTTCATGACGGGAATCACGGGGCCAAACGTCTCCTCCGTCATGATGGTCATGGAGTGATCCACGCCCGTCAGCAGCGTGGGTTTCACAAAATTGCCCTTGGGTGGGGGGTTCTTGAAGCTTTCGTTTTCCGGGGTGGCATCCTTGGCGCCCTTGTCTAAGGCGTCCTTGACGTGCGCCTCGATGACCCCCTTGGAGCGCTTCGAAATGACGGGCCCGACGTGGGTCGACCTGTCGAAAGGATCGCCCAGCCTGTAGCCCTCGAGCACCTTCTGGGCCGCCGCGACAAAGGCATCGTGCACCTTTTCGTCCACGTAGATGCGCTCCAGCGAGCAGCAGCTCTGCCCGGAATTGAAGACGGCGCCGTCGACAATCTCCTCGGCGGCCCAGTCCACGTCGACGTCGCCCCTGACGTAGGCCGGGTCCTTGCCGCCGAGCTCGAGGCCGACGTTGACAACGCGGTCGGCCGCAGCCTTTTGCACCGCCAGGCCGCCGGCGACGGATCCCGTGAAGCACACGAGCGCGATCCTGGGGTCCCGCACCATCGTCTCTATGACGGCGGGCGAGCCGCAGTGGAAGTACTGCAGCACGCCCTCGGGCAGGCCGGCATCGGAGAAGATGTGAGCCGCGCGCTCCGCGACGGTAGGGGTCTGCGGAGACGGCTTGAGGATGACCGAGTTGCCTGCCAGGATGGCGGGGATGAGGGAGTTGACGAGGATCAAGTAGGGGTACTGAGACAGCGTTAGTCCGCGGCTCGAGCCCCATGGTGGCGGGTGGCGGGTTGAGGGTTCTAGCGACTCACATTCCACGCGAAGATGACGAGGATGGGCCCGACGGGAACCTTGCGGATGAAGCGCGTGAAACCCTTCTCGGGCTCGCCATCCGTGTCCCGGAGCGCCTCGTCGCTGATCTTGAGCAGATACTCGCCGCGCTTGACTGCCGTGGAGATCTCCTTGCCCGCGAAGGCGATGGGCCGCCCCATCTGGGCCGTCAATTCCTCGGCGAGCTCGCCCTCATGGTCGGAGAGTCCCTTGAGGAATTTCCTGACAATGTCTTGTCGCTCCCTCAGCGTGGTCTTGCGGAAGCTCTGGAAGGCCTCGGTGGCGACCTTGGGGAGGAGCTCCAGGTCCGCGGCGGAGACGCCGTTGCGGGTGAGGATGGCCTCGTTGGTGGTGGGGGAGATGGTGGTGATGACTTGGACAGACATGGCGAGAAGCGATGGGGGCCCGGCGGTAGGATCGGGTCACGACTCGGAAGTGGTCGAGGACGAAGCTGGAGAGGAGGTCGGTCGTGACAATATATACGTGACATTACTTGCCCCGCGTCACCGCACTAGCCGCCTGCCGCGCAAACGCGCCCCGGGCTCCATCGCCCCGCCATCGCGACAGCCATAGGTGGACAGCTGGTCAGGTGGACGGTGGTGCAACAGCAGCTGGATGCTATTAATTGGATGTGCTATATGTGTTACGAACAAATTGCTCTGCGATAACCTGCTCTGCAGCCCGTGTTGTGTGGCTCTTCCGGGCACGCTGCCCTGCGAACCCCTCTGGCGTCTCTTATCGCTTATCGATAGCCTTGGTAACCGGCAATTTTTTCCGCTTGCTCCAACGTGCGAGCTGCATCCTCCGCCACGACGTGGACCATGGCGCCTCCAAAGCGAAACGAATTCCTCGATGCAGACAGCGAAGACGACCAGGCCGATGGATACAACTCTGAGGATGAGGTAGCAAAGGGTGGCCGCAGCGGCAAGCGGCGGAAGGTTGACAGCGACGTTGAGCGCGACGCGAGCGATGCCGAGGACGATGGCGCAGAACCTCATGTCGACGGCGGTGCCACGGAAGAACGGGAAAAGGACGATGCTGCGTTGAAAGCCAAGAAAGCCAAGCCAAAGCTGGAGACGGGGCTCCCGGACATCACCAAGCCACTGACCAAAAAGAACCTCGTCGCCACGGAGAAAGCCATCAGGAAGTCGGGAGTCGTCTTCCTCTCCAGGATACCGCCCTTCATGAAACCCGCCAAAGTGCGGTCATTACTAGAGCCCTTTGGAACCATCAATCGCACATTCCTCGCTCCCCAAGACCCAGCCGCCCACACCCGCCGTGTCCGCGCTGGCGGAAACAAGAAGCGCCTCTACACCGAGGGCTGGGTCGAGTTTGTCAACAAGAAGGACGCCAAGTCCGCCTGCGAGCTGCTCAACGCGCGCATCATCGGCGGGAAGAAGGGGAGCTACTACCACGACGACATCTGGAACCTGGTGTACCTGAAGGGCTTCAAGTGGCACCACCTGACGGAGCAGATTTCCACGGAGAACGCCGAGAGGACGAGCCGCATGAGGGCCGAGTTGAGCAAGGCGGCCAAGGAGAACAAGGAGTATGTGAGGAACGTGGAGAGGGCCAAGATGCTCGACGGCATGCAGGCCAAGTCGAAGAAGAGGAAGGCCGCGGATGGGGAGGAGGAGCGCCGTGCGCCGCCCCGGGAGACTCGGACGTTCAAGCAGGCTCAGCAGATCCAGAAGGCCGCAGATACGGAGGAGCAGCCCGAGCGGGTCACCAGGGTCCTGAGCAAGATTTTCTAGCTAGTCTACTCCGTCGGTAGGCATTCTCCAGTTCAAATGACACGGTGTTGGGGATGTCATGTTGATGACATTTGCATCCTCAGACATGTCGCTCCACTAGGCATGTCCGCTTTAGTGCAAGTTGCGGCGAAAAAGCGGCGAAAGCGATGCGCCTTTCGTATCGCTTATCAAGAAGCGGGGCAAACCATTTTTTGACCGACTGCCTCGACTCCCCTCCCCCACCATGACCGACCGACTTCCAACAACATCCAAACCCAGATAACTTGGTCGACAAGATGTCTATGGATATCGACGACGCCCCCGTGGCCATCGGGCCCGCCTCGCAGCAGACTGGCGCCACGTATGTGCCCTTTGGCTCAACCACGTCCGCTCCATACGCCCCCCCACTGACTGCCGCTTTCTCCAGCATCCTCTGCTGCAACTGCGGTGCCCCGATCGACGGAACCACAGCCACCGGCGCCCTGTGCTTTGCCTGCGTCAAGCTGACGGTCGACATCTCCCAGGGCATCCAGCGCGAAGCGACGCTCAACTTCTGCCGCGACTGCGACCGATGGCTGCTGCCCCCGTCGAGCTGGATCGTGGCCATGTACGAGTCCCGAGAACTGCTGGCGCTGTGCCTGAAGAAGCTGAGGGGTCTCAACAAAGTCCGCATCGTCGATGCCAGCTTCGTCTGGACGGAGCCGCATTCGCGCCGCATAAAGGTCAAGCTCACCATCCAGGACTCGGTCCAGGACGGCGTGCTGCTCCAGCAGAGCTTCGAGGTCGTGTACATTGTGGCCACGCAGCAGTGCCCAGAGTGCGCCAAGTCATATACTGCAAACGTCTGGAGAGCGTGCGTCCAGGTCCGGCAGAAGGTCCTCCACAAGCGAACCTTTCTCTTCCTCGAGCAGCTCATCCTGAAGCACGCCGCCCATCGAGATACCCTCAACATCAAGGAGGCCAAGGATGGCATCGACTTCTTCTTTGCGCATCGGAACCAGGCCGAAAAATTCAACGACTTCCTCAACTCGGTGGTGCCGGTTAAGATCAAGGCATCTCAGGAGCTGATTTCACAGGACCAGCACACGTCCAAGAAGCAGTTCAAGTTTACGTACTCGGCCGAGCTGGTCCCGATATGCAGGGATGACTTGGTTGCCATGCCCATCAAGCTTGCGAAGCAATACGGAAACATCTCCCCCCTCGCCCTGTGCCACAGGATTGGCACGTCGGTGTGCCTCATGGACCCCCAAACCCTCCAGACTGCCGACATTAGCGCACCCATCTACTGGCGCGCGCCGTTTACGTCCCTGGCCGACGCGCATGAACTGGTCGAGTTCGTCGTCATGGATATCGAACAGACCACAGCCAGGCGAGGCAAATGGGTGCTATCAGAGGCGACGGTTGCGCGTGCTTCCGACCTTGGCGTCAACGACAAGACGTACTTTACGAGGACACACCTCGGCCACTACCTGCAGCCGGGCGATTCTGCCATGGGTTATCTCCTGACGGGGACCATGTTCAACAACCAAGACTTCGAGGCGATAGAAGAGTCCAACACGTACTCTCCGACGATCCCGGACGTAGTATTGGTCAAGAAGCACTATCCCCGCCGCCGGAGGAACCGCCGCCGCAACTGGAAGCTCAGGCGCATGAACAAGGACGAGGGCGAGCTGCTGCCCAAGAAGACGGACCAGGATCGCATGGACCGCGAGTATGAACAGTTCTTGCAGGATGTCGAGGAGGACGAGGAACTCCGCGCTGCTCTGGCGTTGTACAAGAGCGAGAAGAAGCGGGAGGCGGAGGAGATGAGCGTAGCCGAGACGGACGACGACGACGACGACGACGACGACGCGCCGCAGGTGGAGTTGAAGGAGTTGTTGGACGACTTTGACGAGCTCACGGTGCAGGACTCTTAGTTGACGGGGCGTTTAAAACACAATGCCTAAAATACAAACCCGATGTCTCGTAGTGCTGCTCGCGATCTCCTTGGGCGGCAGTAGGCGTCATTGTTCACAAGAACGACGGTATCGTGTCCGGCGACAGCTTCTTGGGCGGATCTTTGTCTCCGGACTTCCGAAGCTGCTCTTTCGACTGTTGCCGACGAGCCTTCCGCCTGCTGATGCCAAACGGATCGTCATCGTCGTCTTCATTTCCATGGGCATGCGCGACGTCGGCATCGGCCCGCCGGTTGTCTCGCACCCCGCCGCCTCCCGCCGTGTCTCGCGCGCTCCCGCTCCGCGACGGCGTGTGGGTGCCGGCGGCAGCAGCACCACGGCTTGTTGCGAGAGCTACGGGGTGGTCTCGGCCCATGGACGGCGCGGAAGGCCGGGCCTGGTGGCGCGGCGTCGTCGACGGCCGGGAGCGGGAGGGTGCCGGGGAGCTAGACGCGGGCGAGGTGTCTAGGCGGGGGCTGTTGCTCAAGCGGCTGGTCGCGTCGGTGGGTTGATAGCATCCGGCTGCGGCGCGGGTGGTCGGGTGCGCGGGCACGTACGAGGAGATGGACCTCGTCTCGCTCCGCGGGCGCTCCATCAAGCCCTGCAGACTCGTGCCGGCCCAGGGCTCCGGATCAGCGTCCCCTCCTCCGCGCGCAGCCCGCAGCACCGCGCGGCGC
>NRSZ01000782.1:0-27429 GCA_002901185.1 Tolypocladium capitatum
ACCGCGAATCCACCACCACCGCGAATCCACCATCGTCCTATCCAACACGGGACCCCGTGACACGCGCATTCACGACAAAGAAACTTCCCGATGCGGTGCCCTATGAATGTTGGGCTGCCGCTATTGGCCTTAGGTAGGCACCATTGGCGTGGCCTCGCGCCATTCATGCGGCTCCTATTGTATTACCGCCCGCACCGTCTTCCGTCTCATCCTCTTTTCCTCCCTTCACCTCTTCCTCACCCGCCCACGTCACCACCAACAACGGCATCGCCATCATACTCGTTGCCCCCACTCTACGCCTCGCGCGGAATCGCCGTCGCTTGTGGCCGTTGATTTATTCGTTTTCCGCTCTCACCTACAGTTTACCGCCGTTCCTCGACCCCGCTCTTGTCCACCTGCGTTCCCTAGTTTGTCCTGTCCGCCAGTCTTCGATTTTGCATCCGTCCAACCATCCATCTACGTCGCATCGCGTTCTCGGCCCCATCCATCAATCAAGCGGCTCGCGGCCGGCGCTCTCCCGGCCGGCGCTCCTGACCTTATCCTTTGTCCCGCAACAGGCGCCTCGAAGCTCCAGCCCACCCGTCCCCGTGCCTGTGCAGGGATCCGGCGACGCCGGGTCAGCAGCAGAGACGCCGAGCCCAGAGCCTATGCCGTTCGGGAACGAGAAGCCCAGGATGCAGTTTAGACAGCGCATGGCCCGCCACTTCGGCGACACCGTATGTTTATAGCGAGATTTCTTCACGCCAACCTGCCCCCCTTCCCGTCCATGCCGTGGACGTCCGTCCTTGGACTCTCGCCTCTTCTTACAGCATGCGCTAACAGGGCATGCTCTCCACAGCTTTCCCTCCAAAACTCGTACCTCAGTTACTACGACGTCTGCCTGACCGTTGAAGATGTCAAGAGCCTCAAGAACGACTGGTTGACCGACAACAACATCGCCTTCTGGGAGGAATACCTAGAGCGAGAGACCTTGTCACGCTACCCCCAGGCGCACATTGTCCTCCTCCGTCCTAGCATGACGTTCCTCCTCATGAAAGAACCCGATGCCCGTCTGATACGATCGGCGCTACCCGACTTCAATAAGATCACCCATATTTTCCTCCCCATCAACGATAACGTCAGTCCCGAGAAGCCAGATGCCGGCTCCCACTGGTCGCTTCTGCTCGTCTCCGTCCTCGACGGCGTGGCTTTCCACTACGACTCCATGAACGGCGTCAACTATCCCGAGGCGCACTTCGCCACGCGCAAGCTAAGCAACATACTTGGCCAGCCCATCAAGTTCGTCCACCTCAACGACTGCCCCCAGCAGGGCAACGGCAACGACTGCGGCGTGTTCGTATGCCTGCTCATGCGCCACCTGCTCGTCAAGCGTCTCCTCAATGCCAACGCCCGCGAAAAGGTATCGATGAGCATGGCCGGCAAGATGGTAGACGCCCACGGCGGCCGCAAGGAGATGCTGCGCATCATCGAGAGCCTCCGCAAGGAGGGGGAGCGCCGGCGGTCGTGAGTGCTCCCCGAATGTTGCCTTTTCCCCATGCCGGCTAGACTATAACACTGCCTTCTGACACGCCTGCCAGGAGAAGCGCAAGCCCGTATCCCAGCAAGACGCCACCCCGGATCGAATAGAGAGCGACCCGGCATGGCCCTGCCACGGACTTTGACACGCTGCTCCACAAGATTGAAATGGAGCGCCGAGGCGAGAAGCTGCAGAAGAGCAGGTCCAGAATCAGACAGGCCCTGCTCAAGGGCGAGTCTGCCGAAGTTGTCGACCGCCCGCTGCCCAAGACGCAGCGTAACATGGACCTCGAGGCTCGGGCCAGAGCGACCACGGTGAGACGGGTGAGCAGCAACGAGCAAGTTGCGCGAGCCAAGATTGAGGAGCGCAAACTGCGCAAGGCGCGGCGCAAGGCGGATCGCGCGCGATTTTTCGGCGGCACCGAGTTTCGGCCTCGGACCACCCGGTCTTCGAGGGTCCAAAACGAGGCGCCTACTACACAAGCTGCCAGACAGGCTTTGACTTGACAAGCAGCGCAAGTCGGACACGCAGTCTCCGGTCGACACTTCCCCCCACCCCAAGGTGCACACCGGAAAGTCCTCCATGTCCACGAGTTGCCGGCTGGCACCGGCATGAGAAGTCTCTGCGCAATGGATTATACCTGCCGATGAATGACGATGCTCGCCCTCTCTGTCACTTTTCTATCCCTGCGCTTGGTTGCTTTCACGTACGCTTGATTTGTATATTTGTTCCTGCGAGGCGTTGGATAACGTCTTGTCATGGCCTAGGGGTGCGATGGCGTTGGGGGGGACATGATAAGAGAGGCAAGCCACGGGCATGAAGGGAAGGTGGCTTGATACCCGAGAATTGAGTACCCAGGTACGCCGCGGGAGCTCGGCGTTAGCCAGGATACCCAGAGTGTGGGTACGAGATGATGAGTCGACGAGGCACGGCATAGTGTTTGCAACACAGGTAGCATCCGAGTCGATTGACTAGCATGGCATCCTTGCCCCATGAACAGACTGTGCCCCATGAACAGACTGCGGGCATAAGCACTTTCCATCAAACGCCTGTAGCTCCGTTTCTGATGCAGTTATTGTTGTGATGGTGACATGAACCGACCCGGTTGCTCTTCACCCCATGCATCCACGCAACCATCCCTCCTGGTATCATGATGTAAAACTTTAGCCTCTCACTTCCTGCCCACAAAGGCAGGGTTCTGCTCCATTGTCGAAGAAATGTATCCCCGCAGCGCCGCCCATCTGTCTGCCGTCGCGGCCGGCTGTTGAGAGGCAGCCCGTTGTTGGGCCGTAGCGGGCTGTCCTTGCCGCTCGTCCATCTCGCCATCGTCATCACCGCCACCACCCCTCGCCGTCTGCAGCACCGCCGATGTCTGCGCCGTCGTCCCAACCAATCTCGCCATGCTAACCCCAAACCTCTCCATCTCGCCCCTGACAACCATCTCTTTCCTCTTCAGCGCGCCCTTCTTGCTCTTCAAGCTCTTGTGCCGCACCCGGCCCTCGAGCACCGCCTCGCCGCCCTCGCCGGCCTGCAGCTCGGGCAGCGCGTCGGCGAGCCCCTCGAGGGACGTCTTGAGCTTGTTGCCGGCCCTGCGCTGCCCGCCGCGCTTGGGTTTCGAGACGCGCGAGGAGGAGGCGATGCGGGAGACGAAGGAGGAGTGCTTGATGAGGCGCTTGTCGCGCTTGCTGGACAGGAAGGAGTCCGTTACGGCGGCGTCGGGGCGGAAGATCTTGGGGGGCAGGAGGGGGTGGATGGTGCCGGTGACACGGGCGTGGCGGAGTTGCCGGGCGGAGGGGGGTTTTTGCGCGATGGGGGACTGGAGGCTGGCCCGTTAGGTCGAGCTTCCGTTAACGTCGTGGGTTGTAGGGCTTACCATGGTGTGTGTAACGTATGTGTGGGTTGACGATGTGATGGTTAGATGACGGGCGGGCTGTGGGAAAGTTTCGGTGAGAAGCATTCACGGACGTGGTGGGGCGCGCCGATGACCATGGAGGGGCATTTGAGCGTGTAGCTACCCGGTACTTCAGCTTGACGACCCAGACTCACCACCGACATGATACAAGTTCTTTGGTGTAGGGATGGACAAGATTGACCACCTCCGCCGGGAGATTGCCAAGCGCGAATCCGAACTCGCACACCTCAAATCGCAACTCGCCGTCGCGGAATCAGAACACGGGGCGCAAGACGAGAGCAAACCATGGCCGTGGCCTCTCCAGCATCATGAGTACCAGCGATACGGGCGACAGATGATCGTGCCCGGCTTTGGCTTACAAGGTATCTACCGCAGCCCTTTCTCGGGCTCTGCAAAGAGGAACATGTTCTGAGGACGCCGCGCAGCACAGCTGAGACTCAAGAACAGCAGGGTCCTCGTCGTCGGCGCCGGGGGCCTCGGCTGCCCGGCCGCCGCGTACCTCGCTGGCGCCGGCGTGGGCGTGCTGGGCCTCGTCGACGCAGACCAAGTCGAGGTGTCGAATCTGCATCGGCAGGTTGCGCACTCAACGGGCCGCGTGGGGATGAGCAAGGTCCTCAGCGCGATTGCGTATCTGCGAGAGTGCGTCTCCCTCGCAGCCTCGCTCGCTCTCGTGACTGACGTGGTTGTATGGACGGCCGCAGACTCAACCCGACCATCACGTACAAGAGCCACCAGGAGCACCTCTCCGCGGCCAACGCCGAGGCCGTCGTCTCGCAGTACGACCTCGTGCTCGACTGCACCGACCACCCGACGTCGCGGTACCTCGTCTCCGACGCGTGCGTCCTGCTGGGCCGGCCGCTCGTCTCGGCGTCGGCGTTCCAGACGAGCGGGCAGCTCATCCTGCTCAACAGCCCGCCCGGGCGCGGGCCCTGCTACCGCTGCCTGTTCCCCCGCCCGCCGCCGCCGGAGAGCGTGGTTGGGTGCGGCGAGGGCGGCGTCCTGGGGCCGGTCGTGGGCGTCATGGGTGTGCTGCAGGCGCTGCAGGCGATTGAGCTGATTGCGAAGGGGGGGTTGGAGCCGGCCGAGGGCGAGAGCGAGGCTCGGGAGCAGAGGATGCTGATATTCAGTGCCGTGGCCGATGGGCCCTCGTTTCGGTCTGTTCGCATGAGGGGCAGGCGAAAGGACTGCTTTGCTTGCTCAGACGAGGCCGGACTGACGCTCGAGCACCTCGAGACGTCGGTGGACTACGTCCAGTTCTGCGGCGTCGCCAAGCCGGTCGCCCTCTTACGGCCGGGGGAGCGCATCACGGCCCAGCAATACCGCGAGATACGCACCGCCCGAGAGCACACGCTCCTCGACGTCCGCGAAAAGGAGCACTTTAGCCTGGGCAGCATCCCCGGCGCGATAAACGTGCCCATCAGCCGCTTCAGCCGCGGCGACGAGATGCCCGAGCTTGCTGCCGCCGCTGGCAAGGACGGGTCGATATACCTTGTGTGCCGCGTGGGCAACGACTCACAGGTGGCGGCGCGGAAGCTCAAGGACCTGGGTTTCGACAATGGGGGGAAACGGTTCGTGGGCGATATCAGCGGAGGGATACAGGCGTGGAGAGAGACGGTAGATCCCTCGTTGCCATTTCTGTGACAGTCGGAGAGATGAGGGGGAATGGCTTCAAGAAGAATGAACAAGAAGAATTAGTCCTTATGACAAGAGGAGTTGGCCGTTGTACAGACACCCCTGAGATCCTTTTATCTACAACGAGAGTATGGGCATAATCCGGCGCCCAGTAGACGACTCCATCCATTCCGCTTCCACCACTGCCCCTGCCGGGTTACACGAAATTCGCCGTCTTCTTCTTATTAAATGCCCGCTGGTCCTTGAGCCACTGCCTGTAGCCCGAGACGCTCTGAATCTTTTCGCCGTAAAAGTCGGGGACTGCACGCACGTCAGTAGCTGCAAACCACCCGCCTGACAGGTAAAGCAGGACAAGCTCATGCGAGAGAAGAGCGGCCTACCTGGGTTCCCGGCACTCGAGTTGGAGGGGTCGGACCGGTTCTTCTTGACGCGCGCGAAGAACTTGCTCTCCTTCTCTATCATCTGCGCCTTGAAGCGGTGGTTGAGGATGTAGAAGACCTGGTTGCCGATGCTGGGGCCGACGAGCCAGCCCATGCCCGCGCAGGCGAGCGTCATGAGGCCGAGGGTGACGAAGGGGTCGAGCGGGATCTGCATGACGAGCGGCTCGGCTCGGCCCGTGGAGAGCAGGATGGCGCCGCCGGCGCCGCCGAGGAGGCCCGTTGTGACGGAGAAGACGAGCTGGACACGGCGACGGCGGAGGCGCAGCTTGAAGAAGGAGTTCCAGTCGAGCTGGGGCTTGGAGGTGGCGGAGGAAGATGCGGAGGAAGATGCGGAGGAAGATGCGGGGGAGGTGGCGCTGGAGAAGGGTCGTCGGGCTGCGGAGGAAATGGTCACCGTCGTCATCGTCGTCATCGTCGTCGTCGGTCGGGACTTGGGGCTGAAACGGCCCGCGGTCGCCAAGCTGTGGTTTGATCGGGCAAATGGCTGCTGCCGCAGGGGAGCCTGCGCGAGGCACACCGGTCGAGCAGTCGAGAGCGAAGCTTTGGGGCAGCACCGTGCAACATCCCGGACCCGGCTGGTGGCCGAGCCGGGCCAGCGCGCAGCCAGCGTCTTCAGGGACGTGGGCATGGTCGAGGAAACCGCCAACGCAAAGGGAAATCAATCGTGGGAGACGTGAGGGCGTCGCAGGCTTGGTGTCGATTTATGGGGTTGCGGGCGAGCCGTTGGAGGCCCAGAGCTTGCTCGTGTGATGTCTGGAGAAAAGATAGGAAGGATATATAATAATTGGATATCTCAAAAGCTATTATTTTGCTGCTATTTATGCATATAAGAGTTATATGACTTACAAGCCTATACTTTGAAGAAGGTTACACGTCTTAGTCAGCTTTATTTCCCGCAACCACGACACTTCACTTATTACTGCCGTGCATGTTCAGCAAGTGGTGTTGCCAACTGACTCTGTGCTCCGTACATCGCTCCAACTCGCCCCTGGCTATATGCTGCTTTCCATGCCATGAAACGGTAACTTGAGGCGCGGTGCTTGCCCTCCAGTTTGGCGACCTCAAAGGTGGATCGAGCGGCTCGCCTCGCGCCTCGACGACCCCCAGAATGTAACGATGGAGCGACCACCGCTGTCGACACACCCATCTCCCCAGCAGCGATCCCGCAACGGCAAGAAACAAAGCCGTATCGCCATACCGCTCTCGTTGAAGCCGCGCGACTATGTCCCAGGCAGTGGCCCCCCGCTCCAGCGGCTCCGCCTGCTGCCACCGAACGACTCGACCGCATACATCGTCGACCGCATTCTGCTACCTTCCCCAGGACTCGCTGCCAACGGCAAGCCGCTACCGAAGCGCATGACGTATATCGTTGGATGGCGAGACCTCCCCGCGGCAAGGCTGCTGGTCCCGGCCCTGCAGGTCCTGGAATACGTGTCGCCAATGGCTCTCGAGGAGTGGGAGTGGGATATGGAGATGGAGCTTGATGACGAGCGCAAGAAGCTGGCAGAAGACAGTCAAAACGTGGAACCGGTAGAGGCAGGTAAGAAGAAGGGGCGGCCGCCGGCGCATACGGCCATCAAGTCTGCCAATGTTGCAGACCCTGAGGCGGAAGCCCAGACGTACCCAAAAACTGGTGCCATGAGCTTGTCTACGCCGACAAAGGCGAGGCTGGAAGCCTTTGACGAGGGCCTCCGTTCGGACGAGGAGGAGGAGGCGAGCCCGTCAAGACATCTCTCGTACGAGATAGCCGGGGCAACGACACCGCCCTTTGCCGACGATATGGGAGTCAGGACCGATGAGGATGGCATGGAACCGGATTTCATGAATGTACAGGGTGTCGGCTACGTATCTTCAGAGCAGATTGGCATGGGCTGGGGATCAGACGCGGACAGCTTTGACGCCGTCGATTTGAATGGAGGAGCATCTTCGCACTTGTCGACTCCAGGCCCGTCTGCTCTGCCGTTCAACCTTGACTCTGCAGCACACCCCCCCCCTGGGAATTCAAGTCGATTCTCGAGCATGCCCAGTGTGCCTCCGAACGGTAGACCGCGCCTCCTCGGAAACGGCACCGGAGGCTTCGTCTCTTTGAATTCAAACGCCACAAGCCATGCGACCCCAAACACGACGACGCGGCCGCCAACGCCTGAACGTCCGTCGGGCAGCAAGATGGCTCAATCGACGATTAAGCAGACGAAGCAACCAACGCCGTCGAGGGGAAAGAGGGCAAAGCCAAAAACGAAACCCGTCCTCTTCGATGATAACGGGGTACCGGTATGGGAGGTTAAGCGCATCGAGGACATGGAGGTGTACGAGGTCGAGGGCCGCGGAGTCGTGCGGTACTTTAGGGTGCGATGGGAGGGAGACTGGCCGCCGGATCAGAACCCGACGTGGGAGCCGGAGGACAACATCCCGGCAAACATGGTGCGGAACTACCTTAAGCGATCCAAGGAAAGGAAGAGGAAGCGGCCATCATCAACATCAACTTCGGCACGTAAAGCGGCGAAACTGAAGCAGCCGGCGCCGCAGAAGCCGACGCTGAGCGTGGGGAAGCAGTACGGTTCGGTCAGCGAGGCGTTTGCCGGCGACGATGCGTCTCATGATGCGCTGGAGATGGATGAGGCCGGCGATATCCAGCACAACGGGGAGGAACATGCCGAGGACTATGGGGGTGATGCCGATCAGGACGAGCTGCTCATCGTCGATGAGGAACAGGCTTAGCTTGTCAAGACGGCATGGACGAGCGCGAATGGGCTACCCGGGTTGGGGCAGCGGGCACCGGCAATGCTGGGGGAGCGACGTTGACCCTTGGAAGACGGGAGTTTATTCGCCCTGGCGTCTACATGGCATACGCATTCATGACTAGGGCAGAGAAACGTGGGACACGGGAGGGAGTCAACAAAGGCATTCCACCGTGCTGGTAGTCACGGGCATGTAGATATCGCCCAGCCGCAAAGATTCAGACCTTGGAGATTTCACGTGTTTTGATCTACCAATCCACCGTTTTATAGCATCCACCGTCTTGCGTCGCCACCGCGTGCGTCGCCGCCGTTTGTCTATCCTTGCCGACACGCAGCCTACATTCCACCCCTTATCCCGCCGCGCAAAAACACCAGACCGCGGACGCAATGCTTTTGCAGCCACCACAGCTATCGATACGCCTCCGGCTCATCGCCCGACAGGAGCAGGCCCCGTCGCGTCGCGTCGAGGTACTCTCTAATTACGTCGGGCAGCGGCGTGACCTTCAAGTCGCAGCATCCCCAGGGGCAGTGCGCCTCGCACCGCGGCACGCACCACTCCTCGACGCCCAGCTCAATCGCCTTCTCACGGCGGTGTCTGGCCAACATGCCGTACCGCTCCCAGGTGCGCAGGTTGATGGAGCCATGAGCCTCGAAGTGCCGGTCCCACTCGACCTCCCAGTCCGGTTCGTGGAGGGTGTTGGCCATGAGCAGCTTCGTGTCGTCCTCGGCGGAGATGCTCCAGCTCCACGCGCGGCGGACGAGCTTGATGGCGCTTCCCACGATGCGGTATTCCGTGTCGCGGAAGGCGTCGCGCTCGGCGAGATACGAGGATACTTCTGATGGCGAGATGCAGAGGGCCTCGGCGACGGCCTCGGTCGGAGACGGGCTGGCGGCACAAGGCAACGGCGCAGAATCGGCTGGCTGATCCTCATCGCACGGTAGACTGCCTTGGCGGTGCTGCTCCGAGCCGTAGCGGTTGTATGGGAGACGGTTCCAGGCCCGGTCGAGGTGGTCCATGGGCATGTGGCCGACGGTGCTCGTACCACGCGGAGCATCCAGCACGCCGTCTGGCGTTCCCTGGGTTGAATCGGACACGTACCGGAGACGGGGACCGCCGGGCAGGCGGTAGAAGTCGAAGACACCGCGCTCGATGCTTCTCTGGGCTCTGTCGGCCTGGAAGAGAGAGTTGAACTCGACGACCAGGTCGCCCTGCTCTTCGTTGTACCAGACGTCCGTAATGTGACGGATATCAATGAGGCTCAGGAAGCGCCACACAAAGCCGATGGGAAAGGACTGCAGGCCGAGCGCGCGCGTGGCACCGCGCTGCAGCAGGCTGTGGTCCAAAGCTGTGTAAGAGAACGAGTCCGTGGGAACCAGCGACACCTGGGCCTCGTAGGCGGTGCCATCCTCCGCGGCGTAGCTGAGGATGACGTCCTCGGCACGGACGGACTGGGCAAACTGCGCGGCCGAGTCGGGATAGACGAACTCAACCACGGCAGCCCGCCGCCCGGTGTTGTTGAAGGCCGCCAGGTCGGGCACGATGCTGGCAGTGATGATGCCTCCGTAGCAGCATATGCCACGCAGAAGCTGCGCGAGGACCGTCGAAGGGGGGAGATTACCAACGAGCACCCGCCGGCTGCGAAGGGGGACGCTCGTGGAATCTGGCGATGAGGGCACGTAGATCCTCGGCCAGGCTAGCGTCTCAATATCGGGGTGATAGGTCAGAGCCAGCGCCTGGGGAGGGCCTCCGAGGGTGATTTCTGTTGGCGTATCAATAAAAGGGTCACCATCCTCAGTCTGGGAAATGGCCCAAGAACCACTCGGCACCCAATGGGAGCTGAGTGACGAGCTGGGAGCAGCAGCGGTGGCAGCAGAGTCCGCCGCAGCGGAGGGCGTCTCTGCGCCTTTGCCACAACCCAAGAGGCTGATTTCCTCACCCAGCCGGCCAACAAGGTCCATGGTGGTTTCAATCGAACACACCCAGGTCGGCATCACCTGCTCAAGAACGGCCACGGCACTGCCGCCGTGCAGATGTGGGCTCTCGGCCACCAGAGCCGCGGCCTTGGACTGTAGAAGGAGGGTCAGAGACGCCCATCGTCTTCATGAGAAGACATTGGGGTCTGGCCTACCGTGGCTGCCCTGAGGTGAAGCAAATCTCTCTTCTGGCGGGTGAGCAGCTTCGTCATGTAGTTGACGTGGAAGATCAGGCCCAGCTGCGGCCCGACCGACCTGACGGGGGAGGGGGAGGGCCAGGCGGCGCTTTCGGGGCGAGCATTGGTCGATTCGGGGACGGGACTGACGACACCGATGGATGCAGGAGAGGAGGGCGGTTCATTGGCCGAGGTCGCGTGGTATGAGCCACGGTCTGGAGTCACTATTCCGGGAGCGTCAAGGCACGGAGCGCGAGGGTTGAACGCCGACTCCGTCAAGGGGCGCTCCATGCTGGAGGTGCTCACGTTGCAGCCACACGACTGTCGAGAGCAATTACCTCGAGCGGCGAGTGGAGTGAGAGGAGAGGTAAAGGCAGCTCTGAAAGGAGGCTCGGAAAGAAACGAGATTGAAGGAGAGAGAGGGTTCGACGGAGTTGTGAGATAGAGGGACGAGATGCAGGAGAAGGGAAGGAACGATGGAGTTATTAAGAGAAAGGCGATGATGAATCACAAAGGGGAGGAAAGATGAGAGAATTGCAACAAGCCGGGGAAAGCGATGAACCGGTAGAGTGAGGCTCGGTGTGTAGATGGGGAGGCTGTCGAGTGCTTGTATGAATGGCAACGGGAGCTACGTGGACGGCACGGCAAGGGACTCTGGCCGACGGATCGCTGCAATTCCAGACCAGGCAGAACCGTAGGAGACGCAATGCAACTGCGGCTAACTCATGGGATACACCTGCCAAGGTACGAATCGATTGCTTGAAGTGGTCAGGACGGCTTGCTTCATCGCATGGCGAAGATGAAGCTGAGATGATACCAGTTTGGCACGCAACACTTGAATTTGCGCCTGTTCTTCCGGCACGAAGCGAGATTCGCGTATCCGAAAACTCTAGTGGACGAAGACAGGCCGGTTGCGTGTTGCGGCAGAGACGTTTCTGCGGCCGAACGACGACGACGGAGACGGCTGGATGAAGTGCGCTGGCCGCTGCCGTGTTTACTCGAGGTAAGCCTCTTATGCAACATCGGGACCAAAGCTCTTCTTCAGCCGGCGCCTATGATTCAAGCTCCTCTGCGAAGTTGCTTATTGAGGCCCGGGCTCGACGGAACACAGGTTCGCAAGAGTGCGATGGACGGCGCCTCGTTCTTGCAATCACGCAGTGGCCAGTCTCGCAGACACGAGTTTGGGGCCGCAGGTAGATGGATGATGCACCGTGCTGCTCTGAGACTGCATGGTCCGCTATTAGTTGCGTGGTTTACGTGCCATTCCCCGTTCGCGCATCGGCCTGCGCGGCTCCGCCGGAAGAGGGCGACGGTGTAATAATAGCCAACACGACAGAGCCGAACCTTGCCTCCACCATCGAGACGACGCCGTATTAACACTGATCTCATCTGCTAATAATGCCGACTCCCGACGCAACGCCGCGCCTCGCCGGCCGGGGGTCCATCCGTGGCCCTTGTCTTGCTCCACCCCCCGTGGAGGCCGGAAGCCCACGACAAGCCGCCTCCCCGAACGCCTAGTCCTCATTCGAGTTTCTATTACTCAATGCCACGTCCTGACGCGCACAATGTTGAGCGCAGGGTCGCAGGGCCGTTGGGCCGTGCGAAAACTTCTTGTTCTAACGGGCATGGGTGGTCCTCGTCGCCGTCGTCGCCTCCTTCGTCGCCGCCTTCGTCGACGTCTGCCGACGTGCCTCGCCGTCGACAGCAACCAGGGCCGCGCCGACACGCCTGCCTCCCTGGTCTTGATCTCGTCACCGCCGCTCGACGACGGCCACGATGCGGCACCGGGCGTGGGACTTCAACATCGACGGGCTCCTCAACCCGTTCGTGCCGCCGCCGCCATGGCGATGGCTGCCGTACCCCGTCGCGCGCTTCCTTGGGTACCGCAAGACGAAGCCGCGGGAGACGGGGAACCTGATGCCCGTGTTCTGGGCCTTCGTCGGCATCTTCTGCGCCATCCTGCTCATCGAGGCCGTGTCGAAGCGCGTGCCGTCGTTTGAGAGCCACGGCGCGCCCATCATCGTCGGCTCCTTTGTACGTGTCCCCGGAGCGCTCCCCGCGAACCAAGGACGCGAGGACGGGAGCTGACGCCGTGCCCCGTCCACAGGGTGCGGCCGCCGTGCTCGAGTTCTACGCCATCGAGGCACCGCTCGCGCAGCCGCGCAACGCCGTCCTCGGCCAGCTCATCTCGACCCTCGTGGGCGTTGCCGTCGCGAAGCTCTTCCAGCTCAGCGACCGCTTCGACGACATCCAGTGGGTCGGCGGCGCGCTCGCGTGCGCGTCGGCGACGGCGGCCATGGCGCTCACCAAGACGGTGCACCCTCCCGCGGGCGCGACGGCGCTGCTGGCCGTCGTGGACACGGACCTGGTGCGCATGGGCTGGTTCCTGGTGCCCGTCATCATGCTCGGCTGCGCGCTGATGCTGGCCGTCGCGCTGCTCGTCAACAACATCGAGCGCCGGTTCCCCGTGTACTGGTGGACGCCCGAGGACCTGCGGCGGCCGAGGCCCGCGGTCCGGCGGCGCACGCCGGACGAGGAGATGAGCGGCGGCGGCAGCAGCAGCAACGCCGCCGCGGGCGAGGAGGCCAAGGCCGAGGGCAGCGTGAGCCGCGAGAGCCAAGGCAGTGACGGAAACGAGCCGAGACGACAGCAGCAGGAGGCCGAGGCCACCGGCGTCATCGGCCGTGCCGGCGAGGTGGTCATCAGGCCGGGGCAGGTTATTGTGCCGGCGCACATGTCTCTCACGCACGAGGAGCTGCGGCTGCTGGAGGCGATGAGCCACAGGCTATGACGATGCTGCAGATCCAGGTCCAGATCCTCCCTGGAGCAGTCGCTGCAGAGACGGGATGAGACGGCTTGGGGAATACGACATGATGAGTTGACATGCTGTACTTGGTGCGCCGTCGTGGCTGGTGACACGGAGTGCCGTTTGTCGGGCCGAGAACCGCAGCCAACAGCACGATGAGCCTCGGCCGTCACCCAATTCTGTCGATTCGACGCTGCCTTGATTATGGCTTGATGGCTTGCGTCTTGATGCCTCGTCCCAGCCATACGAAGCACACCAGCCGCCATCTCTCAGCCTTGCCGGGGCTCCCCGCACGCCAGGTACCCTGTACGCTCTGCGCCAGGGCCGCACCGCCTGGAAGCGCGCCAGCGCAGCCCCGGCGCGCATGTGAGTCATGTACCGGGGACCTTGGCCCGGCCTGAGTCACGCCGGCAGGACCGCACATAAAAGGCTGCTCGCCAAACGCTTCCTCTCCAAGCCCGTCCACGCTGCTGCTTGTTTGCTCCGAGCCGTCCGTGGCAGAACAGAAGCAGCCCATCATGACTTCAGCCGGCGATGACCAGCGGGCGTGGTTCCTTCGATCGACGTACCCCGTCGACTTCCCTTCCCACGCCGTGCTCACCAAGTCTCGTGCCGAGTTCGACAGCTTCCTGGCTGACGAGCTGAGACGGCGCCATGGCGTGGGCGTCCCCGAGTCGGCTTCGACCCCTGGACAGGACACCGAGGCGGCGTTCACCTTGGTGGGCGAGTCTACCACGGCAGAGATTCGCGACGACATGGGTGCCCTCGATGTCGCCAGTTCAGACGGAGAGCCTCGTGCGGAACCGAGCCGCTTTATGGAGGGGCTCTTGACCCATGGCCAGTCGCCCAACATGGACAACAAGATGCTGACCGAGAACGGTGATGTTGCGTTCCGATCCACGACGAATCCCCTGGTCGACCTCTTCTCCGAGCTCGAGGAGACCATCTCGGGTCCCCATCTACGCGACCTCCTGGAGGCGGCTTGGAGCGTCGGCCCCCTGGCGACGCTCAAGATCATCTTCAATGCGCGATCCATCCATCTCGGCAAGAGTTCGCGCAAGACCTTTTACCGCGCCGCCGGCTGGCTGGCGCAGAACCACCCCCTCACCCTGGTCGCGAACCTGGAATGGCTGAGCCGCCCAGTCGTCGAGAAGAAGGCTAAGAAGAAGGACGAGGGCGAGATGGTGCTTGTGGAAGCCGAAAACGAAGATGAACGGAGCAGGTTTGACACCAAGCACGGGGTTTCTCACGGCTACTGGAAGGACTTGCTCAATATTCTGGCCCTGGCGGTCAGCGACAAGCTCGACGTCCTTGCCGACCCCCGCGATGTGCTGAACGTGGAGGACACGGCGATTGCTCGGACAATGAAGGGTCGGAGGGCAGTCCGATCTGCCCGTCTCTCGACGGCAGCCGCAACGAGAGGCGGAGGGGTCACTGGCCGAGGTGGACGCGGCCATCGCGGCGGCAGCACAAGGGCTGGCTGGCCCGACCGGGGTGCTGCCTCCGATGCAGCACAGAAGCATGGCGCCGGGCCCACGCAGGCGAAGAGGGAGACTCGAAGGCGTCGCCATGATGCCGCCGTCGGCGCGTTCAACGACAATCCCGTCTACCGGGCGCTGCACCTAGCCGTCGCTCGCCTTTTCGCGGAACAGCTGGAGGCTGATCTGTCCGCCCTGCGTGGCGAAGACCCCAAGGCCAAGAGATGCATCTCGCTGTGTGGCAAGTGGGCGCCTTCGCAGGACCACTTCCACGACAGGCATACCTTCATCATCAGTTCCATCGCCGAAATCATGTACCCGCACGAGTCCATGGATGACGTTATCTCGGCAACGGACGACCGCGAGACATATCTGAAGCATGCCAGAGAGCGCTATCGTAAGGACATGTCTGCCCTTCGCGCGCATCTGGAGGTCGTCGAGCGGAACGTCACGGCGGGCACCTTTGACAAGATCAAGTATGACCGTGTGCCGTCCCTGGCGATGAGCGCATACTCGGGCACCTTCATTGAAAAGGACTTTGACAACTTCGAGGAGTACATCTCGCGCGTTGCCGAGGGAAAGGTCAACATTTCCGGAGCCACGATGCTGCCCTCCACTCTCATCCACAAAGCCGGCAGGTATAGAGCTCACGTGTTGGAAACTACCGTGGAGAGACAGGCTGTGGGCCCCAAGGCTCTCTTAGAGAACAGGAAGAGAGAGCTCGAGGGCAAGGTCGTGGATGGTCAGTGGGCCACTCTGGTCCAGCGCACGAAAGATTCGGGCACACTCTCTTCCAGCATTGCCGTCTGCGACGTCTCCGGCAGCATGTGCCGCCCGACCTTCTCGGACGGCACATGCCCCATGGACTCGGCAATCGGCCTCTCTCTCCTCGTTGCAGAAGTCACGGGGCCACCGTTCGGAGGTGCCTTCATCACCTTCAGCGAGGATCCGCGGGTGGAAAAGGTCGACCTGTCCCAGACGCTGCGCGAAAAGGTCTGGGGCATGAAGAGAGCGAACTGGAACATGAACACCGACTTCGACAGGGTTTTCGAAAGGCTGATCCTGCCCATGGCGGTGAAGAACAAGCTGAAGCCTGAGGAGATGGTCAAGCGGGTGTTTGTCTTTAGCGACATGCACTTTGACAGCGCCGAGACCGTCAGTCCCTACCGCCAGGAGCCTCCTTGCGACGGAGAGGAGTCGGAGAACAACAGGTGGAGCACCTCGTACGAGCGCATCCGGGGCAGGTTCAAGGACGCGGGTTACGAGATGCCGGAGCTGGTCTTCTGGAACCTCGCTGGCGGACGGGCGGGACACGCGGATCGGAGCAGGGACTCGACGGCCCCAAAGCCGGTGGCGGCGACGGAAGAGGGGACGAGCCTCGTAAGCGGGTACTCGCATGGCATGCTCAACGTGTTTCTCGCTGGCGGGCCGCTTGAGGAGCTGGAGGAGGAGAGCGGAGATGAGGTTGTGGTCACCAAGGATGAGGGGGGTGGCGTGACGGCCGAGTCGCCGAAGAAGGCCAAGAACGATGCCCTGCAGACGGTGAAGAAGACGATTGGGCACGAGGCGTATGATATGCTCAGGGTGTTGGACTGAGATGGAGGTGAGGGTATAAAATACCCGATGCCAACGAAGCTGTCAGGGGCGTCAGCAAAGCTGCCGCGCCCCTGGGCTGGAAAGAGCTAGTTCCGTTACGAATGCCATTGTACGCAGCCATACGCATAGGGTCGGCGAACAGTGAAAGCAGTGGCCAGAGACATGCGGTGCTCGACTGCCTCTGCCTACAGGAGAGGCGATTGCAGTTCGCTTCTGCGGATCGCGGAGATTGACGAACCGGTCGTCCGCAGGCACCTCCTGGCCCAACGGCGGAAGCCGTGCCGTGGGCAAACGGTCCGATAAAGAAGCAAAGCTAGATGCTGCCGCTCACCCATCCACGTCCCAATCCGTTGTCCTGTTCAACCCAGATCCGGAGCTTCACGATTCTTTGCACACGCGCAGTCCCACAGTCACACGCACACTCACGCACACGACACTCACGCACACGCAGCCGCGCACGCTCGGTTACGCACACTCAGCTGCTCAGCAGACACCACGTGGCCGAAGCTCAGTTCACGGCCGCAGCCACATCCCCGAGCTCCCCATGGAGCGGCCGCCCTGCCCGCGGTCCCGGCAGCACCGCCAGTCCGCGTCACGACGACTGGCACTCGGCCTGTTTCAGCGCAACTCCATCTACCGCGTAGCCGACAGAGCGCGGCCCCCCGCAAACACGGGCGCGCGCGGGAGCCGTCCCCGCGGAGGGGGGCGTGGGCGCTGGCGGTTCAGGTCCTACGTGCGGGACAGTTCGTTGCGTGTCGGATGGCACGGTGACATCGATGGCGGGATGCACGGGGAGGTTTGGGAGGTGGCGGTGCGACCAGCCACAGGATGGGATGCTGATGTTTGAGAATGCGTAGAGGGAAGATGACTCGGCACGCAGCCGTCGCAGGTAATCAGCGCCACTGCTCCAAGAGACCATGTGGCACGATGCGTAACGACGGTTTCCCGGGCCTCTCGCACGATGCCCACTCGCCAAACTTATTTGCCGTGCTGCCGCTGCCTCCCCCGGCCGTCGAGCGGCTCTCAGGCGTCGTGTCATCCGAGACATGACGGCATTCCTCGAGCGAGCTGGGCAGAGCTCCTGCTCGTGTCTCGAGACGAGGAGACTGAGACTTTCGCGGTGTCTTAGATGCCGGGCGGTTGGAGGAGCTGCCATCTAGCTCGCCAGGCAAGCCATGTTTGAGGCGGGGGCTGGCAAGGTGAGGCTGGTGAGACGGGCGGCCATGGGGTTGTGGAAAGCCGGTGAGGGGACGGCAGGCTCGCAGACTTGTCACTTCATTCAGGGGCCACGGTTGCAACCAACACGATCCATTGCAGGCGCCGGAGACGCTTGCAGGGTCCGACGGCAAGGAGGCATCAAGCTGCGGAGCCAACGCCGGGATTACTATTAAACCACCCACTCGCGCGCCCTGTAGGTCGAGGAATGACGAGGCGTACATCGGAGCATCTCGCATCTAGAACCGCCCCCCGAGCCGCGTCTTCCAGACCAGGTACCCGCCGTAGCCCAGAGCGCCCATGACGCACAGCCTGCCGACCATGCTGAACAGGTTCGCGTTGGCGCGCGACATGGCGCGCGCCGTGGTCCGCTTGGCGTCCACGGTGAAGGAGGCGCGGTCGTTGACGTGCGGGAAGGGCGCCTCGACCATGCGGCCCGTCTGCGCGTCCTCGACCATGGGCACGGGCACGCCGAGGTGCTCGCACAGGGGTGCCCAGCCGTCCTTGACGGAGTACTCGATGCGGCGCTCGGCGGGGATGCGGTCGCGGAACTCGGCGTAGCGCTCGTTGAACCAGGCGACGGCCTTGCCGCGCTCCTTGACGTGGTCAAAGGGCGTGGCCAGCGACATGACGCGGATGAGGCGGAACCAGTTGCGGCCCTGCGAGTCCAAGAGCACGAGGTAGAGCCACGAGAGCACGTCGAGGGGCGACGAGGGCGCCTTGACCTTGGCGATGGTCCCGAGGACGCTCTCGTACCAGTCGTCCGGGTCGCGGTTGAGGACGACGACCTTGGCGGCCGGGTACAGCTCGGCCAGCTCGGGGCTGAAGACGACGGCCGGCATGTCGCAGCAGGCCTGGGAGTGGCCGAGCAGGCGGTCCCAGTCGGCCTTGGTGAAGGAGCCCTTGCCGGCGTACTTGGCCTCGAAGGCGCGGATCCACAGCTGGGGGTCCTCGTCGGCGTTCTCGAGGACCGTGGTCATGTGGTAGCAGTCGTGGAAGCCGAGCTGCCGGAGGGCGGTGCGCATGCTCAGGGTGCCGGTGCGGGGGAGGCCGCAGACGATGACGCGCATGGGCACGGCGCGGACGTGGAGGCCGTCGTGGTAGGACGTGGGCATCGTGGCGGCGCTGTAGGTTGGGCGGACGGGTGAATGCTCGATTCCTCAGGAGGTCCCGGTGGAGGTCGAGGATGGGGTCGAGGATGGGGTCGAGGATGAGGTCGAGGAGGAGCGGCGACTTGGCACCGGGCCATTTATTAATACCGCGTCCTACCTCACTCGACAAGCGTCCTACCTCGCTCGACAAGGCGACACGTCCACCCAGCAGCCGATGCTCCGAGACTTGTCAGGGGCAGCATGGGGGTGGCATCGGCACGGGAGATGACGCCGACGGCCGACGACCCGAGCGCCGAGGGCGCGAGCCCACCAGTCCCCAGCACAGGCGCAGCGTGCTGTTGTCCTGCAGATGCGCTGCCGACGTCGCGCGGGTCGGGCCCTTGCGGTTGGCCTGACCGCGGTGGGTGGGTTGGAGAGTGCCAAACGCATTCCGTGCTTATTGCTGACCGAATCGACGGAATCGACGCCTCTGCGGTGGCTGTTGTGAAGGGGATCGTTTGGCGCGGTTGGACGACTCTGCGACGTGCCGTGCGGTGGACTAATCATATTTGGTGGCGCGGCTTGGGTGCGGGCGGGGGCGGGGTGGGAAGATGCCGGGGCGGACTCTCGGGAAGTTGCCTGCCCGATACTTCTATACTTCCATCAGCCCGACGATGCAGCCGAGCCGACCGCACGGGCCCAAGCGTGCGCGTATCCTTCGCTGTGTCTTTGGACACTCTGGCCTCGGCAGTACTCGTGGTTGGGACAGACGTTGCCGATCGCAGACGGGGCTCGTTGGTCGAGCGCCAGATCGTCGCGGATAGATGGGCGGGCGGAGCGGAGGAGCGCTCGAGTGGCGGGGCCGGCTATGACATGTACCGGGCCATATAATATATATATATATACTCCGTATCTTTACGGAGATTTGGGATTGATTCGAAAATCAGGGCGCGGCCGAATCTCGCGGATCTCGTGATCGAATCAGCAGATGGTTATAATTAGCCAAGATTTAAATAACCAACCTGCTGATTAGAGCCATTAGTGACAAAATAGCTGTACCTCGTATGCTTGCGGGGACTTGCGCTTACGGGGGCACCACGATGCGAATACTCGGTACGTACGCCCTACTCCGTCCTCGCATGTCCAAATCGGGCTTTGGCACCGCAGCCATGGCAGTGGGCCGTGGCTGTTCTGCAGATTCGCTGCCGGCGCCGCTCGGGCCGGAGCCTGGCACCGGCCGTAGCGCTGCGGCGCCCAAACGAACCCATCAGTCGACCAGGCGGTTTGCTCCGACGCCGGCAATCTCCGTCGCGTGTTTGCTGGCGGGCGCGCTGTGGCGGTGTGCTGTGGCGGTCGAGCAGGGGCCAGCCAGCCCTGCGGCTGCCAGGGGCCGCTGTCGGTGCCTCGGGGCCGACGCAGCCTCTGCGGACGCCGCCTCCATCATCGACTCCATCCCCCCAACCTTCAACACCGCGCCATGGCGGCTTTGGAGCTCAACAAAACCCACGTCGCCTTCGCTCGGCCACCCTGCCCCGTATCGTCGGGTCCCTAGGCGTGCGCTTGCGGCGGCGGCGGTCTCCAATGCGCCTCCGATGCGCCTAGATGCTCCGCCCGGTCCCGGTTATTCCTTGTTCTCGTGCCACGGGTACCCTCGCTCCCCTCGAGTTTGCTTCATGTCGCCCGCGTCCGCCGAACTCTAGGATGCCTCGGCCGCGTGGCGGGTTTTCCCTTGCCTCTGCTGGCCACGGGAGAGAAGTGTGGAATTCATCATAGCATCATGCCCCCTCCCCCTTCTCTCCCTTCCTCAACTTCGTCCCCTCCCCTCCCCGAACCCCAAGGCTCCGCCGCGAGACCCTGTCTCAGCACGATCCCCGACCTACCCGAGCTTCTTCACCCCAAGCCATGGCCGGAGAGCCGACCAACGACAGCGGCCAGGCTAGCGACGTGCCTACGCCGAACCACAGGCCCAAGAAGCGGGTAGTCTGGCACTCGAGCAGCAACGGTGGCGGTGGCGGGGGAGCCGGGAGCATGTCGAGAGATCGTGCCATCGTCGACTACGCCTTCGCCGACCGCTCGCCTCTGACACCTGCTTCGCCGAGGCTCTCGTCGGGACTCACGTCTCCGGGGTCCCTTGACGCCCAGGAGCTTAGGTTAGCCTTGACCAAGGTTCTCTCCGACGAACAGGAGCAGCAACAGCGCCGGCTGCAGCAACCCCCCGTCATGTCGGAGCCTCCCGCCGCCGCCGGCACCCCCAGGACGCCCCGGCCGGCTTTGAGACGCAACACGAGCTACGGTGCGCCGGAGGAACGTGAGAGGGCGGACTGGGCAGAGCAGCGGGCCTCGCAGCGCCAGCTTCGCTCCATGACGGACGCACGTCGACGTGCCCATCGACTGGCCATGTCTGTGGGGAGCCACTCGGCCCCCGGATCGAGGCGGAGCTCGTGTGAGCTCCATGCTTCATTCCCACCCCTGAAGGACGACTCAGACAGTCTGGACCCGCGTCGTGTCGGCCTTCGCACCCCTCGTGCTCTCAAGGACCACGGCAGAGACTTGTTCCACCGCGCGCAGCGCTCCTCGGGCACAAACACCCCCGTGCAGCGGCGAGCATATACGCACGACTACGTCCCCGGCCCGTCAAAGTATCGCGGCGGCGTCCTGTCCTCGCTGCTTAAGCTCTACGGCCATGATAGGGGAGCCGGCACCAACAGCAGCAGCGGGTACAACACGCCCCTCACGTCGTCAGCTACTCTCATGTCGCCTCGCTCCTCACCTCCGCCTTCGCGACCTGCTTCGTCCGTTGGAAGCGCCCAGACACGCGTCGGCGGCGGTCTGCTCGGCAGTCTCCGGTCGCGCCACTCGACCACCTCCCTGACCGAGCTCGTCAAGTCGTCCTCCATGTTCGCCGCCCCCGGGGCCAGCAAGATCCACGACCAGTGGGCCGAGAAGCTGAGGCGAGAAAGGCTCCCCAAGCCCAAGAAGGAGCGGATCCGGATCACGGTGCACATCGCCGGCATCATCTCGCGGCACCGCTACCTGCTCAAGCTGTGCCGCGCCCTCATGCTGTACGGCGCCCCGACGCACCGCCTCGAGGAGTACATGGCCATGTCCTCGCGCGTCCTCGAGATCGACGGCCAGTTCCTCTACATGCCCTCGTGCATGATCATCAGCTTCGACGACAGCGCGACGCACACCGCCGAGGTCAAGGTCGTCCGCGAGCCCCAGGGCGTCGACCTCGGCAAGCTCCGGGACGTGCACAACATCTACAAGGAGGTTGTCCACGACAAGCTGGGCGTCGACGAGGCGACGAGGCGCCTCGACGAGGTGATGCGGCGCGAGGAAAAGTTCCGCACCTGGATCCGGGTGCCCATGTACGGCATCGCCTCGGCGTGCGTGGCACCGTTTGCGTTTGAGGGTCGCTTCATCGACCTGCCCGTTGCCTTCATGCTGGGATGCGTCGTGGGCCTGCTGCAGCTGGTGTTCGCGCCCGGCAACGAGCTCTACGCGCACGTGTTCGAGGTGTCGGCCGCCGTCATCACCTCGTTCCTCGCGCGTGCCTTTGGCTCCCTCCACAACGGCCAGCTCTTCTGCTTCAGCACGCTCGCGCAGAGCAGCATAGCGCTCATCCTGCCCGGCTACATGGTGCTGTGCAGCTCGCTCGAGCTCCAGAGCCACAACATCGTGGCCGGCAGCGTGCGCATGGTCTACGCCGTCATCTACACGCTGTTCCTCGGCTACGGCATCACCATCGGAGCCTCGCTGTACGGCATGATGGACAACCACGCGACCAGCGAAGTGCACTGCCAGCAGCCCCTCGACAGCGCATGGTACCTCTTGTTCGTGCCCGGATTCACCCTCTGCCTCTGCATCATAAACCAGGCCAAGTGGAGGCAGATGCCGGTCATGACGGCCATGGCCATGGCTGGCTTCTGCGTCACCAGCTACACCAGCAAGGTCTTTGAGGGGAACAACCAGATATCCAACATGCTGGGTGCCCTGGCCGTGGGCATCCTGGCGAACCTGTACTCGCGGCTGGGCAGGCACGCCGAGAGCCTTTGGCTGGACGTGGTGGAGTGGTGGGAATTGAGGATGCGACCCAGGTTCACGAGGCGGAAGAGGCCGACATCGAACACCTGGTCCCTCCCCTCGACGTCGGATCCCGAGTCCCGGCCGGTGTCGCCCGAGAAGCCGCATGGCCAGCCTCGCAAGGTGGGCTACAGTCTCGCCGCCGCCGCCATGCTTCCGGCCATCTTTGTGCAGGTCCCCTCGGGCCTCGCGGCCGGCGGATCTCTGCTGGCGGGCATCAACTCGGCCAACGCGCTCACGGGCAACAACACGTCGGACGGCGCCAAGGCCATGGGCAACCTGGACGGCACGGCATTCACCGTCTTGTTCAGCGTCATCCAGGTGGCCATCGGAATCAGCGTGGGCTTGTTCCTGAGCGCCCTGATTGTGTATCCGCTGGGCAAGAGGAGGAGCGGGCTGTTCAGCTTCTAAGCCGGCACATGTTTAATAATTAGTTTTTTATCCGTATTTTTTATTCTGCGAAACAGTCGGCGACGTTGTTGCGGGAATGGCCAGCGACGGGTGCAGGGGTTGTCCGGGGCAGCGTTGGTGCATTATCATGTACGTCTGAGGATTGCAAAATACGGCGTCTGGCCGGGGCTTGGGGGTCTGGGCTTGGGGGTCTGGGCTTGGGGTTGAAGCCTTGCTATCGAAGGGACGCTGCGCCGGCACGAAGACGGCGCTGGAATAATGAAGGGTGTGCCATGGACCCGGTATGCAGTTGTGGTCATGTGAAGCCGTGTTGTTGCCGTACTCGAGGCAGTTCTGCCTCGGGCGAACACGTAATCCACATTGCCGCGGTGGAGCATCATGGGTCATCGGCGCCGTCGAGTTGCTTATCGGTGAGTCAATCGGCGGATGACGTCGTGCCGGTAGCTGCAGGGTCCGTGCGTGCGCCTTGGTCCCTGCATTTTGGAGCCTCAGGCCGAGACCGCTGCGGACAACCGCCGCGTCAGCGTCCGCTTGAAATCCTTTCCTGCCCGTCCAGAAGCCATCTCCCTCCCCTTCTGCATCGACCTGCACTAGGCCAGCTGAGGCTTCTTTCCGCTGTCTCTTCGCCTGGTCGGCAGCTAGCGCCTCCGAGCCTCAAACTCGCGCCTCGACCCTCGCCATGGACCGCGGCGGCCCGTCGGAGCGGGTGGCGCACCTCCTGCACGTTGCGTGCCCCGTTGCCATCATCGTGCTCTTCGCCGCGTTTCCCGTCTTGCGCCTGTTCACGCAGGCCAAGAGCAGGCGGGCGAGCTACAGCGTGGCCGCGACGCGGCGGAACCGGCTGGTCTGGCTGTCGCCGGCCGTGTGCGGCACGTTTGTGAGTGCATGACGAGACAAAACGCAGCACCGAGGGCCTGCGGCTGACGGCGTGGTAGGTTGTCGAGGCCATTCTGTATCCTCTGCAGAACCAGCTTCGACCTAGGGATTCGTATGGTCAAGATACAACTGTGGGTGCCGCCCATCGACTGGCTCTGCGACGCCGGCAAGACTCCTAACACGCACGTCTAGGTCTATGCCCTGGCATCCATGCTCGTATGGGCCGTCGTGAGCATCTCGCTCCTCGAGAGCAAGGAGCCGTTTTGGCCAGCCTACATCGCGGCGTGGACAGCCGGCGCCGTCGCCGACGCCGTCCTCCTGAGACTGTCCTCCAAAACCATCTCAGTCGAAGGCGCCTGGGACATTGCGCGCCTGTCCGTCCATGGCCTTCGCAGCATCCTGTTCATAACCGCCGTGGTCTACGGCCTCTGCTCCATCCGGCGCGACAACAAGTCCGAGGCCGGGCCCGGGGCCGAGGAGGAGACGCAGGGTCTTCTTGGCGGCACGCAGTCTCGTACGCGCAACGACGCACCCGGCCATGCGTCGTCGCCGGCGGCGTACGGCTCCGTACCCGATGACGGCGGAGACGAGGGCGGCCAGGTCGGCGATGGTGAGGGTGATGACGACGAGCGGGAGATTAAGGAGATGCAGCAGCAGCGACTGGAGGAGCAGGGAGGCTGGCTGGGCTACCTGAGGAGCTTCGTCATCTTCCTGCCCTACATCCTGCCGTACAAGGACCGCCCGACGCAGCTCTGGCTGCTCGTCACGGCCGTTTGCATCGCCGTCGAGCGCGTGTTGACGCTCATGATTCCGCGCCAGCTGGGTATCCTGATCGAGTCCCTGGGCAAAATGGCCGACACGGGTGTCGTGCCCTGGAGGGACATTGCCATCTGGACCGTGCTGCAATTTCCCATCCGGGCATGCACATCCATGCTCGAGCAAATGGCGTCGACGCGCGTCTCGCAGTTCGCCTACCGCAGACTCACCGAGGCGGCGTTTGCCCACGTCATGACGCTGTCCATGGACTACCACACCACCAAGAACTCGGGCCGCGTGTCCAAGGCCATCGAGCAGGGCAGCAACCTCAGCTCCGTGCTGGACAGCGTGTTCGGCATCGGGCCCATGTTCATCGACGTCGTCGTGGCCATCGTCTACCTGACGTCGTACTTTGACTCGACCATGGGCTTCATCATCATGGCGACGGCCCTGGCGCACTTGTACGTGGCCTTCAAGGGAAACGGGCTGACCATGTCGTACGAGCGCGAGCTCAACGAGACGAGCCGCGCGCAGAACGAGGTGCTCTACGACTCCATCACCAACTGGCAGACGGTGGCGTACCACAACCGCCGCCGCTTCGAGCAGGAGCGGTACTCGAGGGCCATCTGGAACGCCGTCGTGGCTCGACGCAAGTACTTTGACGGCAGCGGCTACATCAACACGGCCGAGAGCTTCGTCATGGAGGCCGGGCTCGTGGCGGCCTGTGCCGTCGTGGCGATGAGGGTCGCGGCGGGCACGGCCAAGCTCAGCAGCTTCGTCTTTCTCATTTCCTACTGGGACGCGATCCGCGGACCCCTGGATTCGCTGTCGTGGACGTTCCGCGAGACGTCGTCGCACCTGATCGACGCCGAGTGGCTGTACCAGCTGCTGCAGACGAAGCCGTCGGTGGGGGACAGGAAGGGGGCGCGGGACGTGCGGCTCGAGGGCGGACGCGTCGAGTTCAAGAACGTGTCGTTTGCGTACGGCCCGGACCGGCCCATCATCCAGGACATGTCGTTTACGGCGGAGCCGGGCCAGTCCATCGCCCTCGTCGGCGAGACGGGCGGCGGCAAGTCGACGACGCTGAAGCTGCTGTACCGCTTCTACGACGTCAGCTCGGGCAGCATCACCATCGACGGCCAGGACGTGCGCGACGTGACGCTCGACAGCCTGCGCGAGAGCCTCGGCGCCGTGCCGCAGGACCCGTCCGTCTTCGACCAGACCATCATGGAGAACATCATCTACGCGCGTCCCGGCGCCAGCGAGGCCGACGTGGTCGAGGCGTGCAAGGCGGCGCGCATCCACGACCAGATCATGAAGTTCCCCGACGGGTACGGCACGCGGCTCGGCGAGCGCGGCGTGCGGCTCTCGGGCGGGGAGCTGCAGCGGGTGGCCATGGCGCGGGTGATGCTGCGGCGGCCGCAGATCGTGGTGCTGGACGAGGCGACGAGCGCCGTGGACTCGGACACGGAGGCGCTGGTGCAGCAGGCGATCCGGGCGCTGAGCGCGGGGCGGACCGTGTTTACGGTGGCGCATCGGCTGAGCACGGTGGTGGCGGCGGACATGATCCTGGTTGTCGACGGCGGCAGGGTGGTGGAGAGGGGGACGCACGCGGAGCTGCTGGAGCTGGGGGGGAAGTATTCGAGGCTGTGGGCGATGCAGACGCGGGCCGAGTAGGTGTGTCTGCGGCCTGGCCATGCGAGGCGGGCTGCCCGCGGAGGTAGACGACTCCGTACATGAGGTAGCAGACGATGATGACGCGGTGTTGCCTCGTGCCGGCCAAACGGCGGTCGCCCCGACGACACGGGGCGGCGTGATGCGGAGAGATCGGCCCGGCCCGACGGCCCGACGGCCCGACGGCCCGACGTGCGCCTCGGAAGCTCGGGCGGTGCGCCGAAGCCCGGCGCCGCGCCGGCAGGGGGCGTCGATATCACCGTGGGTCGGCAGCCACGACACGAAGTAGAGCAGAGGTCGACTGCGCATGCCTCGGGCGCGAAGAAGCGGCGTGCTTACCCGTCGGGTTGCCGTTGATGAGCGTCCTGGCCGTCGTTCGGGCCGCGTGGGGCCGCGTGGGGCCGCGTGTGCGACCGGCCTGTGGGTCCAGCACCCTCGGCTGCGGCGGAGCTGAACCCGACGCTAAGCTGCATTTGGAACGCCACCGCGACCGTCCCGTCCTCTACGGTCCCGCATCTTGCCGCTGGCCAGTCAACGTCCACGAGCTCGGGGACGCGTCCGTCGCGCATCGGGCTCGCCGGGTGCGCGGGCGGCGGCGCCGGCACCGCCGCGGATGCATGTGCTCGACGCCTCGCCGCCCGAGCTGCCGTCGTCGGTGCAGACGTCGTCGCCGCCGGCCCTTCAGAGGTGCGGGGGCTGCCTTCGGTGATTGGGCCATGGAGACGGGGTGGTGCGTCGCCGCGTTGGACGTTGCAGGGCGCGTGCGAGGCTGGCGACGCTGGGCGGCGGCGGAGCAGACGAGACCGACGGGTCGTGCGTGTGCGCGGGATGGGCCGCGTAGCAACGCCGGGCTCGGTGCTCCGCGTTGGTTGTCCCGTGCTGCTTCACCCTCGCTCGCTCACTTACGTGTCGGGCACGGGACAAGGCAGCCTTGATGGACCAGGGCCTCGTTCCGAGTAACCATTGCCGCAAAACTCGCGCTCTGCTCTAACCCGAAGACGACCAGGCCAAGTCGTGAACGTCGTGTATCCAACCCCCCCCCCCGTCCCGCTCTC
>NRSZ01000782.1:34750-46070 GCA_002901185.1 Tolypocladium capitatum
TGGCGAGGGCGGACTTTGACCCGATGGAAGGGGTCTGCTGTCTGTGCTTGTCGCCCTTCATGGATCGGCGCAGGGCCTTGATGAGGTCCATCGCGGTTAGCATGGCTCGGGACGAAACGACGGCGGGCGAGACGTGGGGTTTGTGCTTGTCGACGATGACGGTGCGAGATGGAAATGCGGGGGGAGGTGAGGTGATGCGAGGTACAAGGGCAGAAGGCGCAGGCGCAGGCGCATGCCGCTACATTACGGCGGGCCGATGGCGAGGCGCGGGAAGGAGGGGAGTTTCGACGGCGGCAAAGAGAAGGATTGCAAGCATTTCGGACTCGGGGCAACGGCGAACCTTCATTGTGTGCGACTGTCTCTCGCGTGGTCGCGAGGGTACGTAGCAGCAGCCGGCGCCTTGGCTCTGGCGGGGAGGGTGCGACGTCGGACGAAAGTATTATCTCGCAGTCTCCAAATCGCCAGACGCTCGCGCTGTCGGCAACACGGTGCTGACGGATGGATTGGCCTTGGCTTCGCTTCGTTTCCGTCGTCCAAGGCGCAGAGTCGCTATGTCGGCGCTCGGCACCCGCCCAGCTCTCCGAGCTCTCCGATTGACGACGGGATCGCGGGCGCGACGGGATCTTTCGTCTCGTCTCCTGCGGTACAAGACGTCGAGCCTGTCGCCAATCCGTGCACGTCGCCGGGAGTCACGCAAGGGGTCGCTGGCCAGGCCCCTTTGCGTCACGGCGCTTCGATATTGCGACAAACACGTCCGGCGGTCGTCGTCACCAGCGGGCGGGGTATCGTCGAGTGCGCCCGCCAAGCATACAGCGGCGGTATCGGGCAGTTCCGGCTCGCGGTTCGCGCGCGGTCGACGGGGTCGGGCACGGGCACGGGGAGCGCAGGCGGCGACGGCGACGACGGGTCAATGGCGATGTCGACGACGACGGGACGCTGGGGATGCGGATGACGAAGAGGGGAAGTCGTCCCGGCGGCGCAAACAGGAAAATTGGCCAGCCAAGTCGCAGGGGTTCGGCCATCGGGCGTTTAAGGGGGGCCGTCGCTGTCGAATGGGCCAGCCCCGGCCAGCTGCCAATCGCGCTACCATGCAGGGGGTCTTTGCCACGACCCGGGTCTTGTCTGCCTACGATACGAGCACGAAGCACGTCGTATGAGGGCCCGTTATCGAGTGCCTGTTGTCCGGCGCAAGCGTGAGCCGAGCAGTCCGTGTTCCCTGGAATCCGTGTTCCCTGGAACCCATCGCCGAAATGGAAGCGTCCGATTTGCGCGCCCAGTCACGAACCGGCGCCAACGGCCGAGACGCCATCGCCATCTCCATCTCCGCTGCGCTCATTCGCCCGCTGTGCGACGCGTGTAAGCCGTAGAGCCGCCGTCCCACGTAAAAGACGCTATGGAGATAAACACTTCACGTGTTGGTTGCTGTTTTCACGTTGCGAAATAATATCCCGCACCCGTTCATAGCTGCGTGGGCCTATTCGGTATGTACAGGCGCAGCTACCGGCAGGGCCGATTCTGAAACCATCGCGGGACAAGCTCAGGGTCCCAAGTACGTATCTATCGCGAGCGGCACTGGCCTCCCTCCATCCAATCACGCGCCGCGCGCCCACGCACCTTGTGGGGTGGCGACATCACCAGCGACGGCGAGAACTCGTCGGCTCCGGGCGAGTAATTGCGTTGAGCTTTGACAACCAGGAATAAGCGGCCGGACGCAGAAATCACAGAAAACGGACAAGAGTAAAATGGGCCGAACCAGCAAGGAACGGATCATCACCAGGCATCTCGGCAACCATGCGGCCCGCCAGTGGGCAGCTGCGCCCCCATACCACCAACATTGTAGTTCACTATAGCATTCTTGTCACAAGTTTTCAATCTAATCTGCTCCCACTCTGTAACTGGCCCGACTCGTCGGCTATTCGGTACAGAACAGCATACCTTTAACAAGGAAGTGCCAGCGGTTTCACCATGAATACTTGCCTTTAGTCGACTGTGCATCGAATTGCCGACTGACTGTCTGCATTAAACTGAACTATTCACACAAGTCGCTATGCACCGTCTCCAAAGGAAACTCCTCTATCCAGATGTAACGTTGCCCACGCCGTCCATCCATCGTCCGTCCAAAGGGGTATCGTCTAGCGTTGCAAACCCTGCTGAAGCCTCGTCGGCTGCCACCAGCATGAAGACGACGAGGTCCAGCAGTGCAACGCAAACCCTCATCAGAAGAACAAATTCGCACCCATCGAACAACTTTACTCCAATCAAATGCCGCCCATCCGTCAATTACCCCCAGGTGGATAATTCTGTTGCTGTTATTAATGTTCAAGCCCACCCGGCTATGAATGCGAGAAGCGTAAGCAAGGTGGTTAGATAGATGTTGAACCTCGAGAAGGGAACAACGCCAGGTAATTTTCAGTCGTCCACGTGGTAGTATCGATGCTTTGGTCGCCTGTCACACAGGAACGAGCCTCGGTAGCATGTTTCACTGCTGTCGTTCACGGATATCAATACGCATGTCGTCGAGGTTGATTAGACGTCTTGAAAATGTCCCCAACACAAGCGATGCGTCGCTGCGGTAGCGATAAACGAGGGGCAGCACGGGAGAGAAAAAGGAAAAAAACGGTCTAACATCAAATCTGCCCTTTGATGTCGACTTTGCGAAAGGCGGTGGACCGGGCAGCCTCAAAGAGGGCGCCAGCCTTGCCAGTCAGAAAGGCGATGGACTCTTGCCGGTCCTCGAGCAGGTGCTGGCCATCATGATCGATGATGAACTGGGCAGCATCCGCATCGGACTCAAAGGCAAGCTCCTCGGTAATGAAGCGAAGCTTCAAGTCAGGCTTGTAGCTGCGATACGATTAGCATTCATCAGTCCCACCAAGGGGCGGATTTAACTTACCCTCTGCACATGTTGCACAGCGCCGCGAGACGCTCCCTCACAACGAACATATCCATGAGATATGCCCCCATGTTGGGTGTGTCCAGGTAAAGCTGGAAGAATTTGTGGTAGTTGCCCAAGGCCAATGCGGAGCGCACCTCCAAGGCGTGCTTGATCGGCCGCTCCTCCTTCTCTGTTGCTGTTAAGTCTGCCATGGTGTCGTTCAACCCGGTACGGTTGGCAGTGTGGATGAAATACAAGATACGATAGGCCTTGAACTCGACGGGGTTGCCTTTGAGGCCGATGCCGTAGAGGGATCGCAGCTGTGTTTGGCACTGGTTATACTCACCAATATCCCCCTTCTCCAGGGCGATCCGCGCGTGGATTTCGTATACGGAAACCGTGAAATCATTTTTGATGTGTTGCACGGTGAGGTCCTGGCGCATGGATTTGAACTGGTCGCAAATGTACGAGTAGTTGCCCTCTTTACGCCACTTCTTCTTCAGGAGGTCCAAGGTTTGGCGGAGAACTCGTTCGGGTCGGACGTTCGACGGAACTGGGGGGGCTGTAAGGCGCAGGTACTTCTTCTCCAGCACCTCGGATGTTCCAATGATGGGTCCAGAAGACGGGGGCGTTGGGCTTGGCGATCTATGGACCGATTTGTATTCGTTTTCGAACCGGCGCTTCCGCTTGTTGGCCTCCTTCTGGAACTTACTTGGCTTCGTCGTGGAGTCATCCGTGGCGAGCCGCTTGTCAGGGGATGGATACGATATACGGTCCTCGAGGGACGCGCGAGAGTTAGTAGAGCGCCATGATGACTCGGGCGAGTCACCATTGGCAAATTCGGAAGACTTTCGCTTCTTGGAGTTGAGGGAGTCGGACGTGGGTGACATCGAGGAAGCACTGCTCTTAAAAAGTGCATCCTGGTCGGCTTTCACGAGGGCTTGGGGCAAAGGCACGGTATCCCAGTTGATGGTATACAGGGAGCCATTCTCCTTGGCTGTGCCGATGGTTTCTTTCAATTTGGCCTCAACGTCGGGACGAGCGACCGACGGGTCCTGGTTCTGGGGCAGAAAGGACCGCTGGACATATTGTCGGACAGACTCTGGCCAGTCTGTCTTTCCCTTGGATTGTCCTGCAGCAGCAGGTGCTGCGGCTGGTGGTTGCGGTTCGGCAGCGATGGGAGATGGATGTGCGTATCCAAATGGGGGGGGCGGTGCATGGGTTACAAATTGACCGAAGCCCTGCCGCACTTGAACTGGGACAAAAGCAGGATCTGTGAACACAGTTAGACCGGGTTCCAGTAGCACAAAGGGTAGCAGGGAGAGTTGCAGCAGAGATACTTACTGGCAGGATACGCGTACGAGGCTGGCGTTGCCGGTTGCGAGATGCCTGGCACCTGCTGGGTCGCCGCTGGCCACCCGGGCATCATGGTGGCGATGCTAGCGAGGTCGAGGTTAGTGTTTTCAAGATGATGAGACCCCGAGGCCGAGATGCCGAGATGCCGTTGCCAAATCGTCCGTATGCGGGTAGGTGAGAAGTCGGACGCGATGTTGATAATGTCGACACGGTGACAAAAGGCAGAAGTTGGATGAGAAAGTGGCGGGAGCGGAGACGGGAGGGATTGGGCCAAAGTCCCGTGACCCCGTTGGCGGCTAATTCACGGCTATCAAATTGGGCAGCGATGCATCGGGTCCACCACGTGGGCGCTACGTAATAATCATCGACTAGCCTAGCCAACACGAGCTCCAATGTTATTCTGCTGGCGGTACTTCGTACCACGAGGTAACCTTACACTCTCCCCCAAATAGAAGGCCGTACTTTGCCCACCAAGCCGAGACGCGGTGACCAGGTGTCTCACTTGATCTGTACATCTTCAGCAAACACGCGCTTTGGCCCGATCGGCTCATCTCCCCGCTGCTCGTCGGCCGGATCGGCGCCGGTCTCAATGCAACTCGAGGTCGCGGGCTGATTCGACTTTCACTACCCGGCGCGCTGCCACTCCGATATGACGGATGTTTCTAAAGCACATCGACTTGACCACTGCACTGCGGCCCTCCTACTTGCCAGATGAGGTGCTGTTGTTTGTCCAGGACAATGTTGGCCTCTACGAGGGGTACGTCGGCCCCGCCCTCTAAGCTGCGTTCCGACCTCGATTAACAACGCATGCAGCAAGTTCGGGCTCCCAAACCAGCAGAACGGTCAGGTCTACCTGACATCGCATCGGATATGCTACGTGGACAAGAAGGAGCCGCGTGCCAACTCCGTGGCGCTTGACCTGAAGGAAGTGGATCGATTCGAGTTCTACGCAGGCTTCTTGAAGTCGTCGCCGAAGATCACCATCGTTCCGAAGCCGCTGAGGCTGTCGTCACTCCACAGCCGCGCCATAGCGCACGCAGCATCACCTTCGAGAACCGATGCATTTTCTCCAACCCGCAGGGACAGTGCGTCCAGACCGCCGTCCGAACCGCCACCACTTACGACTGCGCACTGGGTTTGCACGATATGCAGCTTCTCCAATCCTATTCCCGTCAACTTCGACCCGGCGGCTGCAAACGCGCACACGCCACTGCCTCCGTGCTTGGCATGTGGTATCAAGCCGACATTGTCGCACGTCTTGAAGGCGGCAATTAGCAACGCCAGCAATCGGCCGTTGGCGGCCCCTGGTGCTCCCAATGTCCCGTCTCTCGCGGTGCGGCCTAAAGCTCCCGACTCTGCCTTTCACACGTCAAGATTGGGAGATTCCAACCAAGCGCGCGATGGGCTAGATCCCAAGACTGACCCTACCGCCTCCTTCCAGTGCCCGCGATGCACCTTCTCCAACCACCCTTCGCTCCTTTCGTGCGAGATATGCGGTGCTTCTCTGTTATCGCAGAGCATTCCATCCATGGCGCCGGACGTCTCTGATGCGATCAGGATGCGATCTCCCGGGCCACTCATGGACTACAAAGCCAGAGCAGGGCCGGGGGGGGTCGATATCTCCGACAGCGTCAAAGTCTCCTTTCGCGGAGGTGGCGAGAAGATTTTCCACGAGAGGTTGAAGGGGGCCATGACGCAGCGCAAGTGGCTCCTCCACAATGCGCCGCCCGCACCGAATAGCAGTAGAATGATGGATGATGGCAGCGCTAATGGACCGCCAGATGGCTCGTCGGGGAGCAGGACGAAGACGGCTGGCATAGCCGGGCTGGAGCAGCTGGGACTGAACATGCGCAAGAACAATGAGCTCTTGATAGGCAGTGCGTTTGAAGACCTGGAAGCGTTAATGTCGTCTGCCAAAGAGGTCATTGCTCTGGCAGAGCGATTTGCCCGCCAGAACAGGGGCGCAAACGGCGTCTCGGCGGAAGAGAATGCCATCCTGGCAGAATCAGCAAGCCAACTAGGTATGGTGACGACGAAAGACATCGTGGGCGGTGGGAGCTCGGAGTCGCTGTATCTCTCGGAGCTGTCGCGAAACATGGCCGAGTTCCTCGCCGATGATGCAAGAGGAGTGTTGAAGAAGGCCGGCGGGATACTTACACTGGTGGATCTGTGGGCCATGTTTAACAGAGCAAGAGGCGGCGTCGAGCTCGTCAGCCCCATGGACTTTGAAAAGGCGGCCCGCCTGTGGGAAAGCCTCAAACTCCCCGTCCGGTTGCGAACCTTCCGCAGCGGCGTCATGGTCGTCCAGGGCCGCGACTGCACCGACGAAACGACCATCAAATCCCTCCTCTCCTGGCTGCAGGACCTGCACGAGTTCCCGCCGGACCGGGACGTGGCGTGGGACTGGCGCGAGTTCGGCCGCGGCGTCACGGCGCAGGAGGCGGCCGAGCGGTTCGGCTGGAGCATCGGCGTCGCGGAAGAGGAGCTGCTCATGGCGGAGGAGCACGGCGCGCTGTGTCGGGAGGAGGGCCTCGAGGGCTTGAAGTTCTGGCAGAACTACATCGACACTGGGGACATTCCGCCGCCCAAGAGCCAGTTGCAGTTGGAGGAAGAGGCCATCAGTCGGGCGCTCAGGGCGAATGGCATCATATAGACGTTCAAGTAGGGAGGGAGAAATGATAAGAATATCCCATCACCGCGATGGTGACTCGAGATTCACTCATCGTGTCAACGACAACTTGACAATGCTCACGCAGGAAGTTAGACTTGCCTTGGGGTATGGCATTTTGTATTTTCATTAAATATCTAAACAGTACCATTTCAGGTACTAGCCATCATTACCCGTCTACAAAGAGCACTGGTGGAGAGCGAGACCATGTCGTGCTCGTCAAAAAAAACTCAACTCCACCGTTGTTAATACCTACTTGCCCCAAACTCCAAAGATAACACCATGCATTTCGTGATAGTCCCATAAACAGTAACCGAATGAATACGCCACGGTCATACACCGGACCACTGAGCCGAGTCCTCCCAACCAGAGGTGCGGCCCACTCAAACGACCACGTGGGTAGACATGTGCTCGACGGCCTCCTTAATAGTACGAAGCATCCGTTGATTCACGCAAAAAGGGCATCGCAGTGGCCTCTCGTGTGACGAAACAGGCCCATCCGAGTGTATCGGGGTGAGCGTCAGGTCCGGAGCCATCTCCTGTGCCGGCGTCGCATACCTTGGGTCGGATGACGCGCGTCCTCCGGGTGTTGACATCATGTTCGTATTCTGCATCCCTGCCCTCTCTTGACGTTCGCGCTCCTCCCGTACGGCGGCAGCCTGCTCCTCAGCAGCCTGCTCTTCCTGCTGGAGCTGCCGTAGCGCATTCTGAAGAACAACTTCGGGGTCGTCGTCGGCGTACATGTGTTCGGGAGGTGGAGGCGGAGGAGTTGGCGGATCGGGAGGCGGTACATGAGTGATGGGTTGGCAATGAGGAGAACTCAGCCGGCGAAGGACCTCATCTCGAACAAGCGCGCAGGTGTTGAGGCTCGCTTCCACGCCGACCACGCGAAGCACTTGTTCCTTGATTGCGGCGGGGCTCGTGTCGGCAGCAATTACCATGACACGCGGAACGCAGTCGGCCAGGTAGTCAATGTCTTCTGCGGGGTTCGTGCCGCCATCGCCGTGCCGCCGCTGTCGTCGAACGAGCAGGCCGTAGCGCTTCTTGAATCGATGGATCCAGCCGGGCGAGAACTCGGGGGCGTTCTCGTCCTTGTAACGCGGCAGTTGGTTGAAGATGGACTTGGCCTTTTCGCCTAGCTCCTCATTGGTGGGCTGGCGGCCAGAAGCTTGGACCTGCTGGTACCAGAGGAGGACGAGCTTCTCGACATCAGGCCAGTTGCCAAAGCGAAGCCGCGAGCCCGAGAGCTGGGGATTGTCGTGGTCGAGCCGCGAGTACTTGGGGGAGAGGGAGTGCGAGACGGTCGACTGGCTGATCTGCTGACCGTACTGGGAGAAGAACCACTCGATGCATGCCTTGTGGGATGGTCGGAGAGGCTGGCTATTGGCCCAGCGACGCAGCGCGCGCCGTTGATCGAGCGTCAGGGAATGGCGCTCCCTGGGGGACGCGGGCCCGACGTGGTGCTGGACAAGGCCACTGGCTGCAACGGCCACCAGCGCAGGGTCGGTTGTGAGATCCGTCATGCCCAGCAAGCGCGAGCCGTTATCTCTTTAGATGAGATGGTTTGGGTCCCCAAGCGGATGCAATCGTTGTATCCGAAGGGCGATGTGGGATTGTTTCGATTAAGGAGGACGATGCTCTGCTAAAAAGAGGGTGGCGGGGGACGAGGTTTTCCGTTCCGGCGAGAGAAGGGCGTGCACGTGACGTCAATGTGTTGCTAAACAGCATAAACCCAGCTGTTTACATAGGCCTATTCTTGGTCTTGTTTGAAGCATTTGCATAAATAGGACATTCTCTTATCACGAGCATCCTTGCAGCGGTCTTGGTGTGCGACAATCTCATCGTACATCGCGTCAATGAATGAGAGACGCATCGGTTGGCTTTAGTGAAGAAAGAAAGGGACGTCATGTGCTCACATGATCAAGGACTGAGGTCAAAGTCAGCCACCGGGTTGAACGCGTAGTTGCGCCTGCCAATTACCGGGCCTGTAGAGCTCTCTCGGCACGACACGATGGCTTGACCATGGCGATTGATTCTGCCGGTGAATCGTCTTGCAGCAACGTTTGGCAACGGTACCAAATGTCCGAATATAGTGTTGGTCAGCCCCAGCAAGAACTGGAGGAAGGCTGCGTCGAAAGTAACAAGCCAGTTGTCAGACAATACCACGAAGCACGTAGCAGTCCTGGCCAACCGCAATTTGGAGAGTCATTGATGCGATCGTCCGCCGCGCTGCAATGATCAAAGAGACGCCAGTTTGGAGGATGAACAGGATCACCGCCCACCCATTACAGGGTACAAGTTCAGCCGGACGTTGGCAGCATGGACTCATGGTCGACAAACGGACCGGGGTGGAACAAGACAGTTGACTGCCTTGCGATTCATCCGTCCCAAGTCTTCCCTCTGTCAGGGCGAACCGGGGTTCCGAGTGTCAAAAAAGGTATCGAGCAGCAAAGGTCAATTGTATTGAGCGATCACATCGCCACATGCTTCCTTATGTACACCGGTCGCGTCGTACAGCTCGCCGTTCGCTGCTAGGCCACCCGTCTATTTCTGCTTCTCCTGCTCCTCCATGAACTTCCTGATGGGCTGTCAGCTAGCGTCCTCCCGGGCAGACAACGAAATCACGCACTTGATGAAGTCGGCCTCGTCGTTGCTCGAGGCATTGATCGGAGGGGTCGCCTTGGCAGCAGTCTTCGAGGGCCCCGAGAGGGCGTAGTAGGTGCCGCCGAAGAGGGTAGCCAACCAGCCCATGGCGATCTGTGCCCCGGGTTAGCTGTGCCATTGCCACGATCGATTCGGCGCATCAGGGGAGGCGAACAGTGTGGGCGCCGACTCGCTGGCCAGCAATGTTGTAGTAAGAGACGCCAGCCATCTTGGATTGTCCGATTGCGAATGGAGGAGTAGAGGGAGTGGGTTGGCGGAGGTCAATCGATGCGACGCAAGATGCTTCTCTGTTCTCTGCCCTCTGCTTAAATTCCGTTGCGAGGACCTGCCTGGAATTACAGGCCGAAGCACCCGGGCGCAGCGGATATAGTTCGGCAGAGGTGCTCAACCCACCTTCGCCTACTCCGTACTTGGTCCAGACAGCTCCGCGTCGCCCCGTCCGTAGCTACAACGGCTCATCGCACACATCACCAGCGGCTTAATTAGTGCTGTGTCTTCAGCTACCTTTCTCTCCTCTTGGCTCCTCGGCTCCAGTGATTATCGGTTCGCAATGCCTTGGTGGGGAAAGTCCAAAGAATCCAAGCCTGAGCAGGCTCAGGAGCCTAACGCTTCGTCTCAAAGCTCGTCCTTTGATCCCCATAAGCTCCCAAGCCGACAGAGGCTCCCCAAAGGAATGCAGAAGATCATGGACAAGGCGGACGACGACAGCGATTTATTTGACGACTTGCGCGAGGGATAGTAAGCCTGCTCACGGCTCGACATATCGATAGCGACGGTGCTAACGGCAGTACTGCCCAGTGTTCCTCCGTCGACTGAAAGCAACCTCCGTTATGCTGCCTATGCCACAAGATTTCGGACGATCCTCGTCTCTGCACATCGATATGTCGCCTATACCTCCGACATAGGCGAGTCGTTCCGCCCGGTTGCGCATCCGAAACTCGTCCGCACTGCCTACGGCATTTCCTGGGCGTACATTCTGGGCGACGTCTCGTACGAGGGCTACAAGGCATACTGGCACAACCAACGAATCCTCAACCCCCAGCTGCAGCTGACACCGCACCAAGAGAAAGCGGCCGGTCTTCCCGCCAACGAGACCCGGGTCGTGCAGCCCGGCGTGGTCTCGCCCCTGGAAGACTGGCGGACGGTGATGGTGCAGCGAGGCATCTTCCAGAGCGTGGCGAGTATGGGACTGCCCGCATTCACTATCCACAGCGTGGTGCGCTACTCTGGAAGGGCCATGAAGAATGTCAAGAACGTGGCGATCCGAACATGGACGCCCATCGGGCTTGGTCTAGCCGTGGTGCCGTTCTTGCCGGTGGTATTTGACAAGCCAGTTGAGCAGGCGGTTGAGTGGGTGTTCCACAAGGGTTTCGAGTCTTTCGGTGGAAAGCAGTACGTGGGAGATGCACCAACAACAGGGCGAGAGTTCTTGCTGAACAAGCGGCCAAAGACAAAAGAAGAGTAACGGCTTGTGTATATGTATCGATAATGTACTTTGACATAGTGGTTGGCGTTTTGGCTTGGTGGGCATCAGGCGCTCAACTCTTCAACTTATTCCCGGGGATGGCTATAGCCATAAGGAACGTCTCGTAACTTGTTAAAATGAACATTTCAGATCTCGACATACGAGTCTCGTGGCACTGTTGATTAGCTGTGTACTGCAACAGGGATGTGGTGGCTTCGTCCGAATGGAGAAGTGGAGCTCCACGGTGTCCATCTCACGTCCAATCTAAGATCTCTACCTAGAACCCCCCCCC
>NRSZ01000782.1:46201-70920 GCA_002901185.1 Tolypocladium capitatum
ACATCCTTTCTTCCCGTTCGCAGCGGTGTATTTGCCTTCTTTTTTGACGGGCTGGGCATTTGGCTTGGGTCGCGTTGGAGCGTCCTTCGTTGGCGAACATTTCGCTACGTATTCGTAAGCGTCGTGGCTGTGTGGACAGTTCCAGACGCTTCCTCGCCACCCCAGTCAGCCTTCGACTTCACGACTCGCGGCTCAGAATAAAGTCGGCTCACGTATCCGTGGCATCCATCATGGCTTCCTCGTCGAATTCCAAGGCTCAGGAGACGAGCTACGTCATGCGGGATAAAACCGACGCGACTTTGATCGGCAAACACTGCCAATACGAATACTGCAACCAGCTCGACTTCCTCCCGTTTCTGTGCCAGTCCTGCACCAAGACGTTTTGTTTGGACCACAGAACAGAATCAGCACACAAATGCTCGAATCTCGGAGCGTGGGCGGAGCGTAACAGGCTGGCCCAGCTCTCGAGACCGTCGATTGGACAGGGCAAGGTGTTGCGGGACAAGGTCTCGCAGAAACCATGCGCATGCCCGGACTGCAAGACCGTGGTGGGGACGTCACTGACGCCTGGCGTCCACTGTCAGACGTGCAATCGGGATTTCTGTTTGAAGCACCGTTTGAAAGAAGACCATGATTGCAAGAACCTCGTTCCCATTGGGGCACGACCGGCACAAATCGACCTTGCCCAGAAGACGAAATCCGCCCTCGACAGGCTAAGGGCATGGGGTTCAGCCAAAAAAGAGCAGGCCGAGAGAGTCCTGCCGAAGCCGAAGCCCAGCTCCGCCGCCGCGCGAATGGCTGCTGTCGCGAAGCTGAGGAAGACGGCCAAGGGCCGCAAGGATATCGCGGAGGAGAAGCGCATCTATCTCTACGTCGAGGCGGAGGCAGAGACGGCAAAGGCCAAGTTGGCCAAGGGAGAGTTCTTCTACTCCAAGGACTGGGTGATAGGGCGACTGCTGGATGACGCGGCGCAGGGCCTTCAGGTCCAGAACATGAACAACCAGAGCTCCGACGAGAGGGACAAGCTGCGCGTGTTCCATGTGGAAGGAGGGCGGCTTCTGGAGTTTGGGGAGAAGATTGGAACGGCGTTGCAGAGCGGCAATACTGTTATTCTTCTGCGAGGCGTCGGGCCGCCGCCGGATTTGATAGAGCCATGAGGGTGCCTAGAGGCAGGAGTTGGTGATGGGCTTGGTGAGAACATGCCGGGTGTTGGAGAGATGCCGGATTTGCAAGTATTTATGCTCTAGTGTTTGGAGTGCGTCATCATAGAACAAACAGTCGAAAGAGTAAATACAGACCAGTCGCAGCCCTATATATATATTAACATTATATAGCTGTTTAAGAGAATATGATTACGGATTGTAATTCATCCTATAAGTGCTGAAGTTCGCTCTAGGGTAGACTCCTTATATAGAACTTAGATTGAATCTTAAAGAACTAGCTAGAGGGAAGGAATTATATACCTTTATATACCTAGAAGTAGGTACCTAGAACCGTCTATTTTGACGCGGAAGACAGACCACCCCACGATAGGGCAGTGCCAAGGGGGTCCTAGTACCCTATTCATATATATAAGGATCGACTTACGCCCCTAGGAATGTGAGGAGGCATGCTCTTTATGAATTAATGCCTACGGACTATTTATCTTATATTATATTAAAATAAATACGTATAAGACTACCTAGTTACCTACGCGTAAATAATAAAGTAAATAACTATACTCGTCACTAAGCTCTGGATGACTACGATAGTCCCGGAGACTCGTGATTAGATAGTCTGAGTAAGTGAAACCCAATTGAGTATTCAATTAACCCCGAGAGACCTGCGAGCACAATCGCGTGTCGCGCCAAGCTGCGGTGTTCATTCGGACTCCACGTCTGCTCTATCAAACTAGGTTGTTATACTATACTTAATAATATATCTCTTCTACTATAAAGATGAGCTAGTAACTACAAGCTCGTTATATATAAGAGAAAGTATCTTCAAGCTATAGAAGCCACCTAAATAAGAAAAGCCGAGGACGTACGCAGTGCGGACAGGACTCGTCGCCTCGGCCTCACCTAGTCGGTCAGCTAGGCAAGGCATGGCAATAATATCAAGGTAAAGGATAGATTTAGCGCCTTCGCCACACGGGTAGGGCGGTGACATCACGTTTAGGCTCAGCCTTCGTACTTAATGAGCTGTAGAAGTCATGACCAGTGCAAGCAGCGCCATTCTACAGTACAGTCCATACCGCATCTGCCTCATGTCGTTAGCACCAAGGACATGGTCAAAGGGGAGCATCAAAAACCGCTTACCTGTCGGAAGTACGCCGCTCGCTGGTCAAAGTCCACCTCCTCGGCAACCTCCTCGTTCCTCGGCAGCGGGTGCATCACAACCATCGAGCTCTTGGCGTACTTGAGCGCGGCGTTGTCCACGCGGTATGAGTCCTTGACCTCCTCGTACCGCTCCGCGCTCTCGAAGCGCTCCTTTTGTACCCGGGTGCAGTACAGCACGTCGCTTCGCCCAATGATCTCGGGCGTCAACGTCTCCGTCTCTCGCAGCAGCTGGCCGGCCGACACGAGCTGCTCCCTGACACCGGCCGGCAGTGCCAGGCCCTTGGGGGCCACGAGCTGAACCTGCACCTGATAGTGGCGGAGCAGGTACACCAGAGAGTGCACCGTCCGTCCGTGCAAGAGGTCGCCCAGGAAGGTAATCGTCAGGCCCTGCACCGTGCCCAGTTCTTCCCGGATGGTGAACAGGTCCAAAAACGCCTGCGTCGGATGCTCCATGCTGCCGTTTCCGCCGTTGATGACCGGCACGTCGCTGTACTTCTCCGCGATCTTGACCGAGTCTTCCTGCGGGTGACGCAGCACGATTGCGTCGCCGTAACAGGCCAGCGTGCGCAGAGTATCCTGCAGAGTCTCGCCCTTTTGCACTGAAGAGCTCAAGGTTGAGATGGCAATGGTTCGTCCTCCCAGCCGCTGCATGGCCGCGTCAAACGACGCAGACGTCCTGGTAGAGGGCTCGTAGAAGAGCGTGCACAAGACCTTGCCGCGGAGCAAATTCAAGACACCCTCGCGCTGAACGCCAAGGCGCATCTCCTGCGCCACGGTGAACAACAAGTGCAAGTCGGCTCTTGTGTATTGTTTTACGGAGAGCACGTGTGCCTTCGTGAAGACCGACGGCTGCGAAAGGAGCTGCAAGACGGACGCTTTGATCGATGACGGCTGCGCCAACGAAAAGTCGTCGACGGCTCCCATGCCGCGAATCGGCGACGAGAGTCCTGCGGCACCAGCACCGTCGCGGGTCCCGGGCCGCCGAGGCCTGTCGGTAGCTTGGCTGATGGAAGGGGTGGTTGCCTTCATCTCGGGCGTCTTGACGGCCGCCAAAACCTGCTCGGGCACAGCAGGCTCTTCGGTGATCTGGAAGTCTCGCTTGGACACGTCGAGGTAGACGTGTCTTGCGATGGCCTCGATCAGGATCTTGGCGTTCTTGACGTTGGTGACAAGAGGAATCTGGTAGTCGACGGCCATACGACGAGTCTGGTAGCCCTTGCTCATGTAGCTGGCAGGTCGGCGGTACTTGTTGTTGGAGGGCAGGTTGATGTACAGGTCAATGGTGTTCTTGGCAAGATGCTGCGTGAGAGAGAACTCCGAGTTCATGTCCTCGTCACGTCCCAGCACCTCGAGAAACTGCACCTGCACTCCGTGTTCTTGCAGGTAGTCTGCAGTACCGGCAGTGGCAAACAGCTTGTAGCCAATCCTCTGGAGCTTCTGCACCGAAGGGAGCATCTCCTTCTTGTCCTTGAACGAGCCGATCGACAGGAGCACGTTCGACTTGGGAATCTTGAATCCAGTGGACAACAGAGCCTTGAGGTACGCCTCGTACTTGTCCACGCCGAAGCAGGCAACCTCGCCGGTCGACGCCATTTCCACGCCGAGGACAGGGTCGGCGCCCGAGAGGCGCGAGAAACTAAACTGCGGAACCTTGACGCCGACTGCGTCGGGGGCCAGAGTCGTGGGAGGGTACTCCTGGAAGGGCTGACCCATGATGGCCTTGGTGGCCATCTCAACCAGGTCGACGCCCATGACCTTGGAAACGAAGGGGAATGAGCGCGACGCGCGGACGTTGCACTCAATCACCTTGATGTCGTTGTCCTTGGCAATGAACTGGATGTTGAATGGCCCGGTGACGTTCAAGGCAGCGCCAATCTTGCGCGTCGCCTCTTCGATACGCTCGATGGTCGTTGCCTCCAAATCCTGGGGAGGCAGGATGAGGGTGGCATCCCCGGAGTGGACACCGGCATTCTCGACGTGCTCCGAGATGAAGTGGCACACAACAACACCATCCTTGGCTACGGCATCCATCTCGATCTCCTTGGCGTTCTCAATGTACTTGGAGATGACGACAGGGTGCTCACGAGAAACCTCGGCAGCCTGGGTCAAGTAGTTGACCAAGTCCTTCTCAGAGTAGACCGTGTTCATCGCGGCGCCGGACAGGACGTATGACGGTCGGACGAGTACAGGGTAGCTCACGTTGTTGCAGAATTCTCTAGCCTCCTCGAAGCTAGTGAGTTCCTTCCAAGTCGGCTGGTCAACCTCGATAAGATCCAACATGCGCGAGAACTTGTATCGGTTCTCGGCCATATCGATCATCTCTGGAGAGGTGCCCAGCATCTTGACACCGGCACGGTGAAGGGGAAGGGCGATGTTGTTGGGCGTCTGACCGCCCATGGCACCCAGGACACCACTGGCGGCCTCGAGCTGGTAGATGTCAAGCACCGTCTCCAGGTTGATGTTCTCAAAGTAGAGCTTATCGGCCTCATCGTAGTCCGTGCTCACCGTCTCCGGGTTGTAATTGACCATGATGGTCTTGAAGCCAGTCTTTCGCAGAGTTCGAATGGCGCGAACAGAGCACCAGTCGAATTCGACAGAGGATCCGATTCGGTAGACGCCAGAGCCGAGAACCATCACGCCGTGATCAACAAAGTCGATGTCGTGCTCAGCGGCATTGTAGGTGAGGTAGAGGTAGTTGGTGAAGGCGGGGAATTCGGCAGCCACTGTATCGATCTGCTTCACGAAGGGCTTGATGCCGGCGTCGAGTCTCATTCTGCGGACGGCGATTTCGTTGGAGTCCCAAAATTTGGCCAGCTGCCGGTCGCAAAAGCCGAGCCTCTTTGCCTGCAGCATGACGCCGGGCGACTTCACAATGTCCTTGGTAGTGTACTTGGACACGTCCTTGGCAAAGTCGATCAGGCTCTCGAGCTTGCGCAGGAACCACTTGTCGATCTTGGTCATTTCCCAGATCTTGTCAACAGAGTATCCCTCGTGCATGGCGTTGGCAATGGCAAACAGGCGCTGGTCAGAAGGGGTCTGGAGTTCATCGTCGATGCTCATCAGGGCCTTGGTCTCCCCGAAGCCCAGGTTGTGGAAGTCAATGGCGCGGATGGCCTTTTGGATAGCCTCCTCGAACGATCGTCCGATGCTCATGACTTCACCAACACTCTTCATGGAAGAGCCGAGCTGGGTCGAGACCCGCGTGAACTTTTTCAGATCCCATCGGGGCATCTTGACCACGACGTAGTCGAGCGAAGGCTCAAAGCAAGCGCAGGTGACCTTGGTGACCGAGTTAGAGACCTCCTTCAGGGGAATTCCGAGACCAAGCTTTGCGGCGATAAAGGCCAAAGGATAGCCGGTGGCCTTGGAAGCCAACGCCGACGATCGGGACAATCGGGCGTTGACCTCGATGATGCAGTACTCCCTCGAGAAGGGGTTCAGGGCATACTGGATGTTGCACTCGCCAACGACGCCAAGATGTCGAATGACGTTGACAGCCGTGGTTCGCAGCATGTTGTAGTCCTCGTCCGACAAGGTTTGGGAGGGAGCGACGACAATGGAGTCGCCCGTGTGAATACCAAGCGGGTCAAAGTTCTCCATGTTGCACACGGTAATGCAGTTGTCCTGGGCGTCTCGGACGACCTCGTACTCAATCTCCTTCCAACCCTTCATACTGCGCTCAACCAGGACCTGGGGGCTGGCCGCGAACGCCTTGTTGCAGAGCTCCATCAGCTCAGCCTCGTTGTTGGCGAAACCACTTCCCAGGCCGCCCAGGGCGTAGGCGGCACGCACGATGACGGGGAAGCCAATGCCCTTGACAACCTCCATGGCCTCGTCGATGTTGTTGGCCGAAGCGGACTTGGCGCACTTCTCGCCAATCGACTCCATGCTCCGCGCGAACAGCTCACGATCCTCGGTCGTGATGATGGTGTCAATGGGGGTTCCCAAAACCTTGACACCGAGGCCCTCGAACTCATCCTTGAGCTCAATACCGACCTGGAGGGCGGTCTGTCCGCCAAAGGTGACGTAGATGGCATCGGGGCGTTCGTAGTGGATGACCTTGCGGACGAACTCGGCATTGACGGGTAGGAAGTACACCTTGTCGGCCAAGCCCTTGGACGTCTGGATGGTGGCAATGTTGGGGTTGATCAGGATGGTGTGGATGCCCTCTTCCTTCAGGGCCTTGATGGCCTGGCTGCCAGAGTAGTCGAACTCACCGGCCTGGCCAATGCTGAGACCGCCGCTGCCAAGAACAAGGACCTTCTTGACGGACACTCGGGGATGAAGCCTCTCGTTCTCCTCGACGGTGCCGCCAGGAAAGCTCACGGGCCGCCGCAGGAGAGCAGGATTCTCGGCGCAGTTGGCAATCGTGTCGATGAAGACGTCGAAGAGGAACTCGGTGTCTCGCGGACCGGGCGTGCTCTCGGGGTGGAACTGCACGCTGAAGTAGGGCTTGTCGACATGCATGATGCCTTCGTTGCTGCCGTCGTTGGCGTTGACGAAGAGCTCCTTCCAACCCGTAGGCAGGGAGCTGGCGTCGACGGCAAAGCCGTGGTTCTGGGAGGTAATGTGGCACTTCCCAGTGATGACGCTCGTGCAGGGAATGTTGTGTCCTCGGTTACCAAACTTCATCTTGGTCGTCTTGGCGCCGGAGGCTCTCGCCAGCAGCTGGTGTCCTAGACAGATGCCGAAGACGGGGGTTTTGTTCTTCTCCATGGCAGCTTGTATGTTCTTTACGGTGACGTCGAGGACGGCGGGGTCGCCGGGTCCGTTGGAGATGAAGAGACCGTCGTACTGGTCGCCGGCCTCCTTGGCCAGGTCGTGGTCCCAAGGACAGACCAGGACCTCGACGCCGCGCTTGAGGAAGCACCTCAGCTGATTGTACTTCATACCGACATCGACACAGAGGACGCGGATCGTTCGGCCAGCGGGGTTCCTGCGGGTGGCGACGGATGGGGGTGGCTTATACAGCTTAGGCGCCTTGATGGACACTACACGGCGGTGAGCAAGTCTTGGGACAAAGAACGGCATGGAGATGTCGACTCACCCTTTGCCACAAGGTTCTGCTCATTCGGATTCACCCAGTCAACTTCAGCAAAGTGCTCCAGAGACGTGCTGCTCAGGGCGTCGGGAACAAGGCCATTGGGGGTCGGGCCGCTGGGCAGGGCCTGCGTCTGGAGGCGCATCTTGCCCAGCATGCTGCCCTTCTGCCGGATCTTCTTGGTCAGGGCCCTCGTGTCAACGCCATAGATGGCGGGAACGCCCTGCTCCTTCAGCCAGGCGCCGAGCGACGAGGCAGCGAGGAAGTGGGAGAAGTCATCGCCGCAGTACGAAGCGGTGACCAGGCCGGCGATGTGGATCTGGGAGGACTCGAAGTGCGCCGGCAGGTCGCCGAGCAGGTCGTCCATGGTCTCCCGCGAGGGCACACCGTAGTTTCCGGCGAGGGGAAAGGTGATGACGAGGATCTGGCCGCGGTACGAGGGGTCCGTCAGCGACTCGGGATACCCCACCATGCCCGTCTGGAAGACCAGCTCTCCCGCGATGCTCTTGTGCGCACCGAAGCTGTAGCCCTGGTAGGCGGAGCCGTCCTCGAGCTCGAGGCAGACGAGCCCGTCATCCGCAACGCTCGCCATGCGTGCCGAGGCGGGCGCAAGCGCCATGATGGTCATGTCGTGATGTTGCACTGGCGAGGTGGGGGTTGGTAGCCAAGGAAGAGAATTCTCGTCGACGAAGAAGTCGGCGGGGCAGATAGAGAAAAACCCGTTCTCAGGGCTCCCTTGGACAGGTCAAGGCGTCACCTCGCAATCATCTGCCTCGACGACGAGTCAATCGTCACAGAGAGGCAAAAGAAGTTGCAGAAAGCGGTGACGGGGGAGGGAAATGGCGGCGTGAGCCGCAAGCGGACTTGATATTTTCTCTCTTTTGTTGCCTGCTTCACGTCGCGCTGCGTCATTGGCCAATGGCGATGGAGAGCCAGGCACTCCGAACGCCGACTCCCCACACAAACTCAAGTTACGAGGTTGCAGCCCACAACGGTACTGACAAGCGGGCCCTTTGTACGGAGGCGCATTTTTAAGCAAAAGCTGCTGAAAAGGCAGTGTGAGGTCCATGAAGCGGATGAACAACAAGCTTTACTTCGTATCTTTGCTTTATTAAAATAGGGAATGGCTACGAAGTAAATCCTGCACCGCTTTAGCTAATTCCTGTACCAAATGTGGAGTCAGCGCTACATATTGTGGCTTCGCCGCCGATGTCGCAATAAACAGTGCTCTCTTCTAAAATGAAGACGTATAAGTGCCGCAGACGTAAGTCAGTAATATTACTCTTTTAAAGCTATATATATCGCCTCGGTGAGCTATTGTTTAAAATTCCTCTAGCTCTTCGTCCCTAAGATCGTCCTATCGCCTTGACCCGTAGCCCTCGCTGCCCGCGGCCCGCGCTGCTTGGGCTCCTCAATTGCCTCTTAGTCCCTATGCTGCTTTCCTCTATATGAGGCATACCAGGAGGGTAGAATAACGCAGCCTTAGGCTATTATCGATCTACCTTATAGCTTCGAAGAGACTATAGGGTAGGCAGGGTTAAAAAAGAGGGCTCATAGGATATAATGTGCTAATAGATACGAAGTAGCTCAAACTAGATCACGTGCTTTCGTGTAGTCTCATGGAACGCTCCGCCATATCTGGACTTGTTCCCCCCCATTCACATAACATCCCAAGATGCGCCCCGTGGCATCTTTCCAGCGATATGCCTCCCCATGTGACGCGCAAACGACTGCGCGACTCACCAACACCTGATACTAAGAAAGGAACAAATGCAGCTACTCCAGCCTCTGACTCGAATCGACGAAAAGCGACCCTCTATGACGACCTCGACGCAATTGCGACCCCCCTGTCCTCGAAGCAATCGGGCTCAATTGCCCCTGGATTTGATGAAGATGGAAGCGAGAGCTCCCTGACATCACTGCCGGGTGACGACTTTGAGGATGTACCGGTCGCGAAGCGACAAAAGGTTGAGGAGTCGGGCGATGACGACGATATCGAATTCGAGGACGTAGCGGCTCCGATTCTCCCCTCCACAGCAGCGCCCGTCGTATCGGGTGACCTCGAGTTGACGCTGCACAAGGACACTCGGATATCGCTGACCAACTTGTTTGGCGACAAAAAGGGTCCGTCGAAACGGGAGAGGAAGGTTCGCAATTCGACACACTGCATCCACGTCATGTCGCTCCTGTGGCACAATGCTGTGAGGAACTCATGGCTCTGCGACCCTGAGGTCCAGGCGATTATGGTATCGCATGTTCCGCCGCGGCTGTGGGATGAGGTTGAACGCTGGAGGCGAAACTCCGGTCTCGTGGCACCGCCTCCCCCGCCCAAGTCAGTCACCAAAGGCCAAATCAAAATCCCCGAAAGGGAAAAACGTAAAGGTCAAGAGAGGGGAAAGAAAGCGGTGTCATCGAAACGCGAATCTCGCGACTGGGGCTCTGTGGCGACTAGGCTGGAGGTGGGAGCTGTCGACATGAGCCATGGAGACCCGCTCTTTCGCTTGATGCAATCACTGGTGTCCTGGTGGAAGCAGCGCTTCCGAATCACCGCCCCTGGGTTGAGAAAATGGGGTTATATGTCCTTGGAGCGGCTGGATAGACTGACCAAGGCCTACAAAACGGAGTTTGGGGACTCGTCAAAGTTTGGAGAGAGGATCCCGAATCTGAAAGCTTTTCGCCAATGCGCCCAGAGTTGCCAAGGGAGCCGCGACGTTGGAGCGCAGCTGTTCACGGCCTTGCTCCGAGGGCTTGGCCTCGAGGTTCGGATGGTCGCCAACCTGCAGAGCCTGGGGTTTGGATGGAACAAGCTGGAGGACGCAGAGCTCGAGAAGGAAGACTCCAAAGTAGCCGACCCGGCGAAAGACGAGGCGTCAGCAAAAGAGCCGTCAGGAAAAATGAAGTCGGGCCAAGCAGAAGCTCAACCAGGTGGTACAAAATCTTTGCGCCAAACTCGGTCCTCAGACAGGACTAAACCCACCGACGATGATAAGCACGGCCTGCGACTAGAGTGCATGGACACCGACGACGAGTCCGTCGTGGAGGTGGTAATGACGCACAAGGAGACGCAGCAATCTGTGAAGAAATTCGACAGCGATCTCGAGTATCCTCATTACTGGACTGAAGTTTTGTCGCCCGTCACCAACAAATACCTGCCGGTCGACCCAACGGTCAAGGGCACCATCGCCACGAATCGAGACCTCATGGAATCATTTGAGCCCCGAGGCTCAAAAGCAGACAAAGCGAGACAAATAACGGCCTATATCGTCGGGTACTCCCAGGATGGGACTGGTAAAGATGTCACGGTGAGATATCTGAAGAGGCAAGTGCTGCCAGGGCGAACGAAAGGCGTGCGTTTGCCACTGGAGAAGATACCAATCTACAACCGCCATGGGAAGGTGAAGCGATACGAACAGTTTGACTGGTTCAAGTCGGCCATGTCTGGGTACAGACGAGGCGACAGAAACCACCCCATTACTGACATGGACGATGACGAAGAGTCGACGGACCTCAAGGCGGCAGAGCCCGAGAAGAAGGAAGTGAAGGAAGGCGAAGAAACGCTGCAATACTACAAACAGTCCAAGGAGTTTGCTCTGGCGCGGCATTTGAAACGCGAGGAAGCCCTCAAAGCTGACGCTGCTCCCGTCAAGATGTTCAAGAACAAGGGCAAGGGCGGCAAGGTGGAGGAAGAAGACGTTTATCTTCGCGCAGACGTTGTCAATGTCAAGAGCGCCGAGACCTGGCACAAGCAAGGCAGAGCACCGCTTCCGGGCGAGGAGCCTCTGAAGCGGGTCCCTTATCGAGCTGCGACCTTGAACCGGCGCAGGGAGATTCTCGAGGCGGAAGCGGCGACGGGAGAAAAGGCACTCCAAGGGCTCTTTAGCTTTGAGCAGACGGATTGGATCATCCCACCACCCATAAAGGATGGCATCATCCCCAAGAACGGATACGGGTATGTGCAAATGGACCATTGGTGGAGTGGAGCTTCGCTAACAGCCTGGACGATCAGAAACATCGACTTGTTTGTGGAGCACATGTGCCCCAGGGGCGCTGTGCATGTGCCGTTCAGAGGAGCCGGGCGAGTCTGCAAGCGCTTGCAGATAGATTACGCGGAAGCCGTCGTGGACTTTGAGTTTGGGCATCGGATGGCCGTGCCCGTGATTCAAGGTGTCGTCATGGCGGAAGAGCACCACGACCAGGTGATGGCGGAGCTCGAAAAGGACGAAGCGGAGAGGAGGAGAAAGGAAGACGAAAAGCGACGCAAGGCAACGTTGGGCCGATGGCGCAAGTTCATCATGGGCCTGCGGATCGTGGAGAGGATTCGCCGGGACTATGGGGAGATTGACGACAGCGTTTCGGTGTTTGGGCACGGCAAAGTCGCCGCGCAACAGCATGCAGCTCCAAAGGGACATGACGAGGACATGGCCGGTGGCTTCTTGCCTGAAGGCTACGAAGAGGAGGAAGACGGAGACGAGCAGGCGCACCATACGTCCGGCTTCTTCCCAGTCGGCGACGACGACGGTCAAGAGCCCGTGGACGACGGGCTCATGGTGGAAGACGACCGGCGCGCTCCAGGGGGGAAAGGGGCCGAAACCGTGGAAGAAGAGGGCGATGAGAATGGAGGCAGGGTGAAACGCAAGACGAGGCCTAGGCGGCAGCGACCTGCAAAGGGCGGCCCAAGGGCTCGGCGGACGAGGGTCGTTTCGGGCGAGGACGAGGACGAGGACGAGGACGAGGATGGCGAGGACGATGAATGGGTCAATGCCGACTACGACGACGACGACGAATGAATGATTGCACATGGCCCGAGCGGTGTAATTTGGCGTTCAAGGCTGCGCATAGAGGGCAGATGTGGGTGGTGATGAATGACGAGACACGAGGTGCGGCGCCCAGGCCCAGACTCGTCCAGCCGGTGCTGAGCTCAAGACGGCGACTTCGGGGTCACATGGGGACAGCATCACGTAACATAAGACCCGAGGTCTCGAGAGTGGCCTTGGCAGGTAGCTGGCTGAAAGACGATACTAGGCCGGTCTGGAATATTGCAGCCGGGCGCATTTAGAAGACACTCTACGAGGCTCAAACCGCCTCTTGTATCGGCACGATTAATTTTGAGTTTCACCGAAGCGGGTGGAAGAAATACCACGTGCTACATTTAGCCAACCGTTGCTTTCGGAGCAGAACAATTGCGGACTTGGGCGTACGGCCGCACTTGGGCGTTTGGTGGCGGTACCGATTATACGGCCTGTGCGTGCGAAGCAAGGGTCGCCGATTTAGGCACAAGATTCTTTGTGATACGGATACCAAGTAATTGCCTCAGTTTCTCCCCCTTCAGCCTCCCCTCTCCAGTACCCGTGCTCTTCCTGGATAGGAACCCGGGGCATGAACGCCAGACCGTGCACGGCACATCCGAGGTGCTGCAGCACACAGGGCCTGCGCCAACGCCGCTGCCAACGCGGCCGCGCCAACGGTGCCGCGGCGCAACAGTGCTGTGGCGCCCTCTCCGCTGTGGCGCCCCGTCGTGGCGCCCCGTCGTGGCGCCCCGTCGTGTTGTGGCCCCTCCGCCCCCCGCGACTCGACGCCGCATAGCCTCACCTCACCTCATCACCTCACGGCTTCCATTGTCCCCTCGCCCGCGTCCAGCTCATGCCTGGGCGCAGCGCGCACAGCTGTTCGCCCTCTGTTCAGTGCGTCCGCCGGGCGACGGGCCGCCGCCAGCTGCAGGGCCAACAGCCGCCTGGCGACCGTCGCGCCGTGTGGGCTTGTAAGTGTTCGTCGGGCCGGCACCGGCGTGGCTGGCTGGGCCTGCGCTTGACAGCAACAGCGCCTCGCGAGGCTGCCGAACAATCGTGAAACCACTCCTGGGTCCATATTCGTGAGCACCCGCCCTTTGGTCCGCAAGGGCCAAGTCTGCTCTCCGTCTGCCTAGAGCGCTGTCGTCGAGGCCGCGGCCTCATACCCTTCGGGCGCCCCGTCGCACATTTGCCTCTCGAGCACCACTCCTTTGGAACATTTCGGGTCCTGTTCGCCTTTCTTTTCACCGGCATCCTCCTCCAACCACCTCGACCGATACAGCAGCCCTTCGGAAAGATTTCTGCTTTCTCCTCGCGGGCATCCCTCCTCGGCCGTCTCAGCCGATTAGCAGCCAAAGTGGCTGTGCCTGCGTCGAGCAAACACCGCCCTGCATTGAGCAAACAACGCCTTGCGACAGCTGGCTGTTACCCGGTAAGTTCACCACTGCGGCGTCCCCCTGATTTATTCAAAGCTGCCGTGTCTTTTCTTTGCCGACGTCGGATCTCGCATTCGCTCATCATCGCCACAACCTGCTGCCTCGGGCGGCCCTGCCAAAGTCGGCCGTCGGCCGGTCTCGCAGCTGGCCGACAGCTGGGATGCACCCCGGCTCTGAACTGGGCTTTCCAGCCGGTGCTGATTTCATCTCTGCCCTCATTTCGTCGTTGTCGTGTATTCGTCACTCGGCAGCTTCCTTCACACGACCCTTCCGCACCCTCCATCGCCCCTTTCGCACGAAGCTGACACGCGCCTCTCCCGCCGACGCCAGACACCTGTAAGGGCCATCACCTCGAATCGCAGTTAAGCCAGTGTATGGGCTCTGGAGCTCCCCGTTTTGGTCATTCACCGGCTGCTGCTGGACACGATGGACGATGAGGTCGTTTGTGTCGACCGCGAGGTCAGACACGCATGTATCCGCAAGATTGTCGCCGTCTTTCCAGATGTGTGCGTTCGCCATGTCGTGGCCATCATGAGCAAACTCGGCTGTGGCGCCGACGCCAACGCCATCATCAATCACATGGTCGATCAAGAGGAAGCAGGCCAGCCTTATCAGAGAGCGGGTGCGGCCAAGGACCTCAAGCGGAAGCGGATGGCCGATGATGACGACGCCGAAGAAGAAGATCGCGCGAGGTGCAATTACCTCAACCCAGGCCGCGAACCGCACGCGCTAGGAAGGCGTCATGTCGACCTAATGTAAGTTTGAACTCTTCCAAATCCCCATCGACACACGGCGCGAGGCTTTTGCCTAAACGGGTTGTCTCGCGAGACAGCCAACGACCACGCGTCCACGCGTCCGCGCAGATTCTCGACTCTTGCTCTTGATTCTAGACCCATCACTAGTTTCTCGTCCACAATATCATTAAATCGCCCGAGCGTTAACATGCCTCTAGCTGCAACTTGATCAATGTGGACTATCCTGGGGTCCCCGTATTCGTCATCATGGCTGCATTGGCCAACAATCGTGATCATCTCTTCCCGGCATACGTCGCCGTCTACGAAATGCTCCGCGACAAGGACGACGGACATGCATGGAAATCGAAACCACGATTGCCCTCTGGACAGTATTCCCCCGAGAACATTGAACAGAGGATCCTGGCAAGTGCCGACCCCGCTCAACGCGAAACACTGACGGAGCTTCGAGCTGCCAGACAAAAGGTCGCGTTCATGGAACGCCAGCACCGCGCTAAGCTGGAACTCGAGAGCGCAGACAAGGAAAATTTCGACCAACACCAGGCCAAGGGCCTTGTCAAGGAGTGCGAGTGCTGCTTCATGGACCATGCCATCAATCGACTTGTCCATTGCAACGGAGAAACCGCACATGTGAGTTGCCCGGAGCGCTGCAGCAGACGTGTTCAGATTGCTCACAATGCCCAGTGGTTCTGTTTGAAGTGCGCCTACAACCAGGCCAAGGAGCTGTCGGGTCTCACGAGATATGAACTAACATGCATGTCCACCGACGGTTGCGACGCAGGATTTTCTCACTCTGAACGGCACAAGTTTCTCGACGAGAAATTGACGGCGGCACTTGACAAAATCGAACAGGAAGCCGTCTTGCGGCTCACGGACATCGAGGGCTTGGTGCACTGCCCGTTTTGCCCCTTCGCGGCCGTATGCGGTCCGGCGACGGAGGATAGGGAATTCCGTTGCCAGAGACCCGAGTGTCAAAAGGTCAGCTGCCGGCTCTGCAGCGAGGAGACTCACATCCCGCTGTCGTGCGAAGAGGCGAAAAGGGACCGTCGGGCCCTTTCGGCAAGGCACACGGTCGAAGAGGCCAGGTCGGAGGCCTTGATACGCAAATGCAACAAGTGTACGTTGATGAGCCCCGAACCCATGACGCGGCGCGTCTCTCCGTCTCTCCCGCTAACTCTGATGCCTTCGCAGGCGGCACCCCGTTCATAAAGGAACAAGGCTGCAACAAGATGAGGTGCCCCCGCGCGGGATGCCACAACTTGCAATGCTACGTCTGCTCTCAAAACTGCGACGATTACCAGCACTTCAACGATGCCGCTAGAGGAGGCCGGAGAGGAAATTGCCCGCTGTTTGACGACTCGGAGATGCGGCACGCCAGAGATGTCGACAATGCCGAGCGGGAGACTCTCAGGAAGATGACGGCGACCAACCCGGACATTGACCCCGAGCAGCTGAAGTTTCGCATGTCGGACAAGGTGAACCGAGACGACGAAGCAAAGCGACGAGGCGTGGAGATGGACAATAACCTACCGCCGGCACCGGCACCGGCACCGGCACCTCGGCCCGCGCCGCCCGCGCCGCGCCAGCCCATACAACATGCGGTGGCAATGCAGCAAGCGCAACAGAGAGTGCAGCAAGCGCAACAGAGAGCGAACCAGAGGATTGAGCAAGCGAGCCAGAGAGCGAGAGCGGTGCACCGCAGGATTGAGCAGGAGAATCAAGACCGGCTTCAGGTTCCCCATGCTCTCAGATTGGCCCTTGCGACACAACAGCCGCCCTCGCTCCCACATTGGCTGCAGTACGTACCTCGAACCCAACGAGAAGCCGCCACCCAGCAGTGGACCCAGAATCTCCCATTCCTAGCGGGGGCTGGCCTTGTCGCGCGGGTTGAAGACGCGCCTTGGCCTCAGCCTCATGGCCAGCCCCATCGCCAGCCCCGTCGCGCTGCTGTCGTTGCCAGACAGGCCGTGCAGGACCTGTTCAACGGTGTTCTCCGCCGGGGGCACAACGTCACTGGAGCCGCTCGAGACCTCCCAGCCAATCAGGCCGTCCCGACTGGCCAGGCCGCAGGAGGAGGTTTGCTTGCGCAGGCGCAGCGTCCAATGCCGGCTAGTGGGCTGTACGGCCTGGGAGAGGGATTCCAACATGGAGACATAGGACAGGGTCAGGCCCAGCAGGTCGCGGCTCCAGCGACACAAGCGGCTCATGGCAATGTCGGGCCCGGGCTCCCGATCGCGCCCGAGATCCATCTCTTCCCAGCCTCACAGCAGGAGTGGGACGGCATATACCGGCGCGGGTTCCTGCCTTGGCAGCAGAACCCCCCGGCGCCGGGCTACACGGGCAGTCAGCCCTGGCTCATGGGCTACGGAGTCTCGCATCTGCCGCCGTGGAGAATGGACAACGGCTTCGTTACGGACCCGGCGGCCGGGAACCTCGTCCCGCGCTACCCGCCGGGAGCGACCTTGTATGGCAACGGCGGAGTGTTGTATGGAGAGCCGTCGAACATGCGGCAGATTGGCAAGGGTGCGGAGCGGAATCGGTGAGGGAGGCTCTCCTACTCGAGGTCGCGAGGTGGTTGTGTGTGTCTGAAGCAGACTTGGGAGTCGCCAGGGGGGTGGCCTGGAGAGTGGGAGGTTTGCGGAGAAACGATGGAGCACGTTGTTGGTGTGCTTTCGCTGGATCGTCATGTCAGGACCTAACATGCGGGATATTAGCGGTGGCGTTGGGTATCATTCTCATCAGACCGTCTCAATTCAGATAAGCTTGAGGTTATGAGTACAGACAGCACTGGAGGTGCCTCGATGGAGGAACATCAGATAGGATCAATAGGGAAACCACAATGAAAATATTTATCATGAATTGCTAAATGCGCATGGTAAAGTCGCGGTGACGCGCCAGTGTTACCGGTCCTTGCCAAACCTTTCGTGCCACTTGCCTCTGCTCCCCGTGTCCTTCGGCGGACCTCTGTTGATGGGGTGGTCTGGGATGGCTTCTAGCTCGACCGTCTCGTGGATGGTGGAAATGGTGGAGAGGCCCAGCTCGGGGCGAGATGATGAGGCCTGCGGGGCCAGCAGGAGGAGGGAGTTGGACGTGTTTTTTTGGCGCAGGTGGTACGAGCGGTTGGGTGTGCGGAGGATGGCAGATGTGTCGGACTCTTGGAGGGAGAGACTGCAAGGAGACGCCATCAGCAGATGCGGGGACGCGGTGATGGCGGGAGTGGATGGACCGACACTGGCGCCGTGTCCGACTCGAGCATGGACTGCACCTCCATGGGCAGCTCGATGAGGCGGTAGCCCGCGTCGTGGGGGTGGTGGTGGAGTGGGATGCCCTGGTTCTGGCTCGACATGTTGCTTGATGCTGCACACGACGACGCGACATGGCGGCAAGACGTCATGCCGAGAAGAAGCGGCGATAACGAATGGCGGGGCAATTCTCCAAAGCGGGCGCTGCCCCTCATTTGTTTACAACAGCGCTTTCTTTTTTTCTTCTGCGTTTTCTGCCGCTGAAATCCGAGCTAAGGCCGCCAACGCGTTTGACGCGTCTGTTGCATTAAGCCGCCGGCGCGCAAGATGTTCCCGCCGAGAGACTCTCGTCTTGACCGCCACCTCGTCCACTCGAGCCCGTCTCGCAGGAGGTGGTATTTGCATTCCCACTGGCATCATCGACATTGCGCATCGCTTTATGTTGGAGGGCTCGTTTGGCGCTGTGTCTTGTTGATTTTTGAGCGCGCGCCTCCGTTATCCGGCTGCATATACGACGCCAAACAGGCCCACGCGCGCCATCACGCGTTTGCGACCACCGCCACCGCCGCAATACCACCAGGACCACAGTACCGCCAGGACCACCGGACCACCAGGGCGACCACCTCCATCTGAGAGTGGCCCACTCGTCCCGCCCCATGCTCTGTTGACTCCTGGGCATCTCAAGACCCGGTCGACCTCCCCCTCCCCGCCTGGAGGGAAACGGGCCCCCAGTCGCGCCGACAACAGACCAGATATCACCCACCCACCCATCGCGTCCCGAGGATCCAGAGGGGGCTACTATGAGCGCGGCCCATTGACGAGACCATGGTTCGTGTCACCGACGACCTGGCGCTCTCGCCCGAGAACGTCGCCCTCTACCACGCTTCGGATCCGCTGCTCGGCCACCTCCCCGTCCTCATCTTCCACGGGCCCTCGACGACTGCCAACTACACGCTCAACAGCTCGCGCGTCCAGATCCACGTCCTCTCGCCCGCCGGCTTCCAGTCCTTCCCGCGCATCACCATCTCGCCGAGCTCCGCCTGCTACAGCGTCGTCAACCACCTCCCGCGCGAGTTTCAGGGCGACGAGGTCTACCGCGGCTTGGCCTACGGCCTGTTCAAGTACTTTAGCGAGCTGTCCGACGGAGTCAAGGGCCATCTGAGGAATGCGTACCCGACGAGAGGGAAGCGGCCGGGGAGTGCGCCGGCGCTCTTTGGGGAGCAACATGCCGCGGACCTGGTCAAGGCCATGGTCAAGTGCGAGAATGCGAAGACCGTCGTTGCGGAATTGCAAGAGGCACTGCAGACGCAGCACGTGAGCAACGTGGACCTCGACTTTATTCTCCCGCCCGGCGCCGTTGCGCCGCTGCAGCCAGCCGACCTCGAGGACGTACCCGACGACGAGGACGGCATCCTCGACCCCACGCTGCGGCAGTATGGGGGATATACGCCGCTGGTCAAGCTGTTCGGCGAACCCGTGTTTCTGCCCACGAGCAGGCTGCGACGCGCACCCTCAAAGCCGACTTCGCTCAACAGGAGCAAATCCTTCTCAAGGGAAAAGAAATTTGAGCTGAGAATGAAGCTGTCGGAGCTGGTCGACACGGAGGAACGATATGTGGTGAAGCTGGGCGAGCTGGTCCATCACGTCGCCAACGACTTTCGCGATTCCGCCAAGAAGCGACAGCCCGGCAGCTTAAGCCCGTCCGAGGAGGAGCTGGAGAGACTCTTCCCCCCATCCGCAGATCAAATTCTCCAAGTCAACTCGGCCTTTTTGGACCGGCTTCGTCGGATCATGGACGAGACTGAAGAGGAGTCCGCCAGGGACATGGAATCCACGACCGCCACTCCCATGGGCCTCAAAGCTGGAGACTCGCCTCGGATGAAGGATCCGAGTGGCACTGTGGCCATTGCGCGGCTGTTCCTGGAGTGGTTTCCCAAGTTCACGAGCTGCTACCAGGACTACATCAAAGCGAGCCAGCACTTTCCCGCGCTGCTCAACTCATTCCTCAACCAGCAATCGAGCTTCAAACAACGGGTCCACCAGTCTGGCGAGCAGACCATCCGGTCCATCCTCATCGAGCCGGTGCAGAGACTGCCGCGATACAGCCTCCTCATCGACCAGATCGTTGGCTCACTGCCCATGACCCACCCTGCGCTGCAGCCCATGCTCAGGGCCAGGGACATCATCACCAACATCTGCTCCATGGACGACCCTCTGCCGGACAAGCCCCATGTCGCCAACCGACTTCGAAATATGGTTGAATCGTGGCCCATGGACCTTGAGCCGCAAGGGCGCCTGATTCTTGCAGCCGACTTTGTCGAGATGGTCGCCCCCTTCCAGGCGTTGCCCAGCGAGCTGGATAATTCAGGCGTGTTTTTGCTCTTCTCCGACTCCATCGTCCTGCTCAAGAAGACTGGCTGTTCCATGACTGGACGGGACCTGCTCCGGGAACTCGACAAGCCGTCTGCGGCGGAGCTGCTCATATCAATGACCAACGCGGCCGGCGGCCCCTCGTCGTACGAATTTGCATTTACGGGTTGGCATCACCTTGCCGATGTGCGATTTACAGAGTCTTCGGATGGTTCCCTGGTGTGGATGATGTCGACGCAAGACATGAAGGGTGCGCACATTGGGGAGCACAAGGTTAGCAAGTCGCCCACGTCGCGTTGCTTCCTCCTACAGGAGGCTTTCGAGGGCAAGGCCGCCAAGTGGGCCGAAGAGGTGGTCAAGGCCAGAGTGGAAGCGCGATTCTCCGAGACTGAGCGTGAAGACCCTTGCTGGACGCTTCGATCGGTGCGTATGCAGGATAGCAACCTGGGACTGCACGCTGCCGTCTTCCAAGAGGGAGCCGACCAGCTCATCGAGGGTCGAGGAGAGCCTGCCCCTATAAGGGTGGTCGTCGACCATGAGAAGGGAACCAAAGGGGCGCCCGTGGGACACTACGGCGTCGAGATTGTGGTCAACGTATCCAGCAAGGGTCTGGGACAGCTATCGATGCTTACCGTTGGGCTGAATGGGAAGCAATTCCAGGACGACGTTGCGTCGGAGGACTTTCTACCGACAATGGCCCGTCGAAGTAAGCGGCTCCGATGCCGTTCTGTCGACCTTTCGCTGACTCTTATTACAGTAATCCAGCTCCTCAGCACGCAGTTCAACGCCGCCAACACGCAACTGACATCTGCCATGGTGTCTTACTACACCAAGACCCTGCGAGGCCTGAGCCTGTCCAGTCGCGCAGAGAAGACGCGGTCGTTTCTCGCCACATCGCCCGTCAAGCTATTCTCGAGCCTCTGGAGTGGCGGCTCCAACAGCAATACCACCGAGGTGGTCGTGTCGGCCAATAAACACCAGCGACAACCATCGCTGCGCAGATCCAACAGCCACCATTCCATGTTTGGTTCCATCAGGGGCAGTGAACGCCCATCGACAGCCGATGGTCGACCGGAGAACCCCCTGGTCCGGCTGGAGCAGACGTTCACGGGATACATTGCTGCTCTCCAGGGCCGGAGGGGTGCCATTATCGGTCGTACTCTTCTGAATCGGTCGCTGGTGGACGAGCTTTCGGTCAACGACCTATACAACAGACTGATCGAGAGTCCATTTGATTACGAGGCCGCTGGTGATCTTGGAATCGAGGTCGTTTTTGTCGCCTTCGAGAACTTCTTGCGGATAGCCTGGACCGAGCAGATGGGGCCTGTCATGACGATGCAGGCGCTGGATTCGCTGCAGGAGAGAGCCAACAAGAGAGTGCCCGGAAACTTTGCGGATTTCGTCAACTACCTGTTCAAGGAGATGGCGCCGCAGAACCGGCGGGCATTTACGGCCATTATCAAATTGCTGGCCGACTTGCTGGATGGATGCGGAAACGACAGCGACCGAGGCGCGCTGACGCTTGCTTTCGCGGAGCTGCTGGTCACCGATGGAACGGCACCGGATTACATCAACCTCCTCGACCGGCTGGTCGAGGACTGCGACCGCATCTTTGAGGACCCGGTCATGAACCACGGCTTCAACCTCGTTACGTACGGAGGAGAGTCAATCAGCTCCGGTACCCGACCCAGGGCACATACGGCGTCGATGACGTCCAACACCTCGTCGCTGCGTCGCAAGTTTGGCCTCGATTTGCTCCTGAGACAGAATCCCAAGGACGAGAGGCCGTCTGTGTGGCGCAGCCTGAGCAAGCATCGGAATCCCGCTACGGGCGAGTCTCCCAGCTTGTCCCGGGGAGCCATGGGGCGCGCGCGGTCCATCGATGACAGCACGATACCGAAGAGACTGCTCGGCCGTCCCGGGTCGCGCGACCGGCCACCGATCGCAGGGGCCTTTGACGAGCCCCAGAGGCCGGCCAGCTCCCATCGCCTGGACTTTCCGCTCGACACCATCGGGGAGCCCGATGAGCGCATAGGACCCAAGCCCGGGCGGAGGAAGCGACGGAGCTCCTTGTCGGATCTAAGGGGCCTGATGGCGGCAGCGACCATCGAGGACGAGGTGATCCAGCCTCTCGAGACGGCCAAGCAAACGCCTGGCAAGGTCAGCAACGTGACCACGCCCGTCACCACGCCCAAGACCGCGTTGCCTTCGAGGATACCGGTCAGCCCCAATGTGGCTCACGTTCTGCGAAGCCCGCGGCAAAAGGAGAACATGGCGGATGCGCTCAGCATCACGCCTCTCATTGTAGGGCCGCTTTTGGTCCGGCCAGACTCGCCGCCGAAGCAAGACGACGTCCATACGAAACTCGTCCCCCTGAATAAGCTACAGGACTCCCCAATTAAGCGCCGAGGACACGCCAAGACGCTCTCGTCGTCGAGCATCCCCATGCTGAAGCCGATGCGACCCTCAACCTCTGGGGGTGACGCTCCCGCGCTGCCTTCTAGCCCAACGCGGACGGCGGCGCAGAGGCTTCGCCTGCAGTCGCCGCAGAGGCTCAGAGAGCGCCTCCAGACGGAGAAGAAGGCGGTGGGCGAGGCGGACGCGAGCCTGCGGCATGAGCTTTGGAGGATTGGTGAAGAGATGGCCCGCCTCAACAGCGTCGACCCATCTGGCTCCCAGTCGGTCGACGTGCGACGACTCGCAGTCCTGGTCAAGGACCTCGAAGACAAAATCTCCACGGCGATGCGGGACCTGGTGGACAAGCAGGCAGTCATGCAGCGGGACATGGAGACGACGGTCAAGACGATCGAGGGCAAGATCCGCGCCATAGACCAGCTGCACAAGGAGGCCGTGGCGGAGAACGAGCTGCTGTACGAGAAATTCAACAGCGAGCTGGGAAAGATCGTCAAGGCGCTCAAGGGCAAGGGCAAGGACGACAAGGAAGAGCTGATGGCGAAGCTCAGGGAGCAGAGCGAGGAGACGGCGCGTCTCAAGAAGGAGAATTCGCGGCTCAAGCGGGAGATGGTGAGCCTGCGGGCGGCGCTGAAGGGGATGGAATAAGTGCGGCTGTCCCTCGGGCGGGTCGTCTCGGCGGTCTTTGGGGCGTGTTGGAAACGGTGACTTGGCGAAACAGCCACCTAGCCAGCCAGGATGTCTTGTCTTTTTGTTGTACGGAGTCGTGTAGTATATGCGGTCTACGATGGATGGTACGGGGAGTCTGGTCGGACGGACTATACATGGAGTACCTGGGTGGGTAGTCTGGCGAACAGCGTGAGTTGTTACGACGACGACGGGGTTTTATCGTACATGTCGCTGTCCTGCGTGTCCCCTACACAGTCTTCGGGTTTGCCCTTGCCCTGCTCGAACCAGCACTCGAAGAACAGGGGGCCGGCCTGGACGGAGCGGATGGGCGTGGTTGATGCGCCGCCGAGGGCCGAGCCCGTGTGTGGGTTGGAGGCCGTCGGCGGCTGGAGGCTGGGCTCGGAGGGGATCCAGAGCTGCGGGTGCTGCGAAGATGCCTGTCAGCACGTCGTTGAGGGGGGGGCGTGAAGCAAGGCCTACTCGGATGGGAGGCAGGGCCTCGTCGCGCAGTTCGACGGCGAGCGTAAACGTACAGCCCTCCGGCGGAGGCGGCACACTCTCCCCCACGTACGCGAGCCTCCGCAGCGCCCCCCTCAGCGCCTCATTCACGTCCGTCCAGTTGACGCCATGCTCGCCCACATGGTCCTCCTGCGCCGCTTGGCGGCGGCGGCGGCGGCGCTCGTCGGGCAGCGTCGGGAAGCGGCGCAGCTCAAAGACCCAGCGCTCGACGACGGCGAAGGCGCGCGGCTCGTGCAGGACGAGGGCGACGCTGCGGACGGCGCCGGCGCGGATCTGGTCGGCGGCGGCGGCGACGGCGTCGCGGACCCAGGCGCAGACGCCGGGGTGGCGCGACTGGCGCACGGGGAGGTTGTAGGCGCGCGCGAGGAGGAACGTCTCGGGCGGGTAAAGGCGGCGGTGGTGGAGGAGGGTGTGGACGGCGACGGTGAGGAAGGAGCTGAGGGAGGCGAGGAGGGCGGAGGCGTGGGAGGGGGCGACGGGGGTGGTTTCTTCGGCGGCGGCGGCGGACATGCTCGTGGGCGAGCGAGGCTGCTGGTGGTGGTGAAGGCGAAGGCGATGGCGATGACGATGGGTTGGGTTGGAGGGGATGGAGGCGCGTGGTGGGGGTGGTGGAGCGACGCGGTGTCACGTGACGGGAGAGGACGGGCTTGATCTACGGCGACGGTCTCTCCAGGCGCCTTTGAATGCAGCATTGCCCTTTGTGGCCGAGCTCGCGAAAATCTCTTCAGCAGGTTTGCGTCTCCCTCGACGTCCGCGAGCACGGAACAAGTGCGCCGAAAACAGGGTTCGCACCCCGGGCGACTCCATCTATAGGGCTGAGACCGAGGCAGCCGGGCCATGACGCCATGCACTCTCCCCCCCCCACTCCTCGACCCGACGACTTGACGCACCAACTCGACTGCAAGACGCACCATCGCACCGCCGCATCATCGCATCATCACCCGCTTCATCGCCCCCCAGCGCGTGACACGCACCCAGCCATGGCGTCCTCGCTCAGCACGTCGGCCATCCTCCAGCGCATGGCCGACGCCCTCCCCACGCACCCGGCCGGCGACGACACGTCGGACCTCGCGAGCTCGTACGAGGCCGTCGCGCTGCTCATACACGCCTACCTCGCCGCCCTCGACTTCACGCTGTGCGGCTTCGACGAGGACAAGCCCCTGCGTGCGTCCC